>NDGN011444646.1:0-14084 GCA_002564285.1 Tympanoctomys barrerae
ATATATATATATATAGAGAGAGAGAGAGAGAGAGACAGAGAGAGAGACAGAGAGAGAGAGAGAGAGAGAGAGATCATTGAGAGGTAGCAGCTTGAAGTAAATGTAGCGTACTGTGAGCTTCAAAGGATTTTCCTCCCTTTCCCCCAAGACAAGGGCAGCACAGCCTAACTGTTAATTAAAGACACGTCTCGCCTGCTTCAGTTGCCCTGTGAGGATACCCAATCTTTGAGTATGCCATACTCAAAAATACCCTCCACGAGGGAGCCACAGTCTTTGGTTTTTAAAAGTGCCCTTTTATAATGGAGTAATTTGGAACCGGGATAGAAAGGTTATTATAGTAAAAATTAGTTTTAAAACCTGCAGATTAGAGTGCAGTATGCAGCTGGGAGGAACAGCTAATTTGAAGAACAGGAGTAGTAACTACTTGCATTAGTCTAACCTGCCATCCATGCACGAAGAAGCAGTCTGCTGCTGGTCCCGCAGAGTCACACCAACGGTGCATGCTAAGCACACATCTCTCATGACCAGAGCCTGTGGCGCCCTGCCGCCAAGCCTGATGAGCTGCTGAGGGTGATAAGCCTATTCCTACCTGGAGGGACCACATTCCTTCCTTGTTCACACAGGCTGTGTCTAAGCACTGGGGGTGCTTGGCTCTCTGCCTGTACCTGAGACTGTTTTGCACCCAGTGTCTTAGGGGAGCTGTTTTCCCAAACCCACCAGGCCTCTACGGGGTGTCTGTGATTCAGTTCAATTCTGACTCTGGCTGTTGGGAAGCTGAAGTTGTCTTCAGATGCTAGAGTCTGGAAGTCAGTCCATAGGACTCTTCCATAGCAGGTGCCACTACAAATGGGGCCCAGCAGGCTTCCTCCACGTCTGCCAGGATGATGATAGATTCAAGGGCTGTCTGTCATGGCTCCCACCAGTCTCAATGCTTGTAATCTAGGATGACTTCAGAACACAAGAAAGCACTTTAGCTATGATCAAAGCTGCATTATAAAGCGTATGACCTTGGAACAGCAAAGGGAAAGATGTGCATAGGGCAAGGAGTGGGGGATGGTTCCAAGACTCCCACACCCTCTCTGGGCACTTCTTGATTACGTGTTCACTGACAAGAGAGATTGCCTTGTTCACCATCTCAGCTTCTTGTCTTGTCTTGTCCTATCTTTTCTCTTTCTTCCTTCCTTCCTTCCTTTTTTTTTTTTGTATTTTAGGAAATGGTTTACAGGGTGTTCAGGGTCTTATTACTAGATCAGACTTACAGTGATCTGCCTGTTTGTAGCCTCCTAAGGGCTGGGATTACAGGTGTGTCACCACACCCAGTCTCAGTTGCCATCTTAGAGTGCCCCAGCGGTGGGGCCAGCACAACAGCCCTGGGGATTGAACCCTTGACCCCTGCACCTGCTTGTCGGTGCTTTAATCCACTGAGCTTTGGCCAGCGCCCCCATCTCAGTTTCAATAGGCATGATTGGGCACTGGCATGATTGGGCAATGGCTAACTGATGAGCCACTTTCTCCTGATTTCCCCTTTCTCTAGGAAGCTGGAATGGGCTGAAAGTTCTCCTTATTGAATCACACGTTTGGTCTCTGGACATGAACTCCCATCCTGGAGTAGTTCGTGTTTAGGGGTGCTCAGCTCATGTCATTCACAGAACCAGGATGTGATCATGGAGGCTTGCCAGCAATAGTGGAGGATGCTGCTCTCACTCAAGAAGTCCCGAAAGCTTTAGGAGCTCTGCTCCAGTAACCCGGGGAAAAGACGAGAGCCGTTTTGTTACACCACAGATGCTATTTGGGATCTTTGTTAGCAAGCTTCCCACAGGTGCTTCCAAGGCAGGCCCCCCTCAGCCTGTCATGCTGGGGGAATCGGGATAGCTCAGAGGCACTGTAAGCCTGCCATGACTCCCATGGAACTATCTGTGGAGGGTTGTCACTATGTAGAGCTGTAGAAACCACCCTGGAGATACAAATTGGCTGATATCTTGCTATATGATGTCAGTGGGTGGGGATTCCTATCCTCTGGTACCCTACTGGCAAATCTGATGGAGAGAGTGAATTCCCAGCAAAGTCCCTCTAGACAGTAGTGTCAGTTATCATGCTGTAGGGAAGAAGCTAAATTCCCTCTCATGACTAATGCGCTGCACCCCTTGATGTGCACTGCTTGAGTCAGATCTAGGCTCACTTGCTAGAACTGGTGTAGTGCTATAGAGGTGACAGAGATGCCTCTAATGTCCCCCTTATGTTCCTTGGTTTTTACTCCTCTGACCTCCAGCCCACTTGAGCTGGAGCTCTTTGATTTGTTCCACACCCCTTTTCCTAGGGATAGAATTGTTAGAAGACTTCATCAGACCTGCGAAGTAGGATTTACTGTTCACCTGAAAGATGGAGGGACCCTGGTGTTGCAGGGGTTTGGGCTGCTGTCTGAGGCTGTCTTCTTCAGTGGCTGTGGCTCTGATTGAGAAAGGACTTTGTGTGCATTGTGGAATGGCATCCTCATTAATGTTGGCATTATGCATATGGGATCCGTAGGAATTGAATCCTTCCTGACACTACAATCTGCCATCAGAAACAGCTCCTCTGCCAAGGGGAGCAATGACTATCTCCTTCAATTAGCTCAAACCATCTCCTGTAATCTAGCTCTTGGAGTTTCCTAGTGGTAGGCTTTCCCACTGCCTCACGTGCCCAGTGGGACTCCTGAGGGAACAGAGGGACAGGTGCATTTCTCCACCATTAGCTTCCCTTCCTGCCATCCATCTAGAACCATTCATAGGTGCACACACTCAAGGAAGAACATTTCCTGGCACAGTGGTTACCAGATGGGCACTTTCTGGTGAGCAAGCACTTCATTCAGCAAGTAAGAGCCCAGAGTGACTGGTAGGCACATCTTCCAGGACTAGTGAGGCATGCAGAGTGTGACAGGGCCACTGGCACCAACGCAGCCCTCAGGTGTAACTGCCCATTGCTGTTCAAATTGAGTAAGCTCCTTGGCAAATGCTCGGACTAAGAAACCCAAACTGTGTGAACTCTGCAAGGCTGTCCTACTTGCTGAAGGGGAAGCTGTGATTTGCCTACCTAGATGACTGTCAGGAGCCCTCTCTCTGGGTTTATGGTTCCTTCGTCCTGCTGAATTCACCATGAATCACAGGAGAGAATGAGCAGGCAGCAAAGCAGATAAAGGTCTTGGACTTGGGGCTTAGGGTGAGGTACCCCTTATGGAAATGATTAGAAGAGTTGTGGAATGTACCAGGGTCCTTTGGGAGCTGTTATCTGTATAAAGATGGGAGTGCAGACAGGATCCCTGAGGTTCTGATGGGTCACACAGTAAAGCTGCCCTTCTCCCAAGCAGTGGCCAGACCCCTTTGCTTCTATCCAAGGAATTTGTTTTGGTTGGCCCATGATGGATGGGCTATCATTTGTTTAAGAATCTCCTAGCAATCCAGCAGCAGGCTATTCAGTAAGGTTGGGGGGAGGGCCTGGGAGACCAGCTCAGGTCAAATCCTTAAATAAGAATCTCTAGCAGGACATTTTTATATATCAATCTCAAAACAAAACTCTCTTAAGGTAGCCTGGTTACATGGGAATTCCACATAGACTGGAATAATGTGAGCTAAGGTAGAGTTGTCCTGAATTCAGGAACTTGCCTGGACCAAGCTCGAAGCACAACAAGGAGACATAGAATGTGGAGATCTACTGAAAACATGGAAAGTGGAAATCAAGTTGTTCTTCCTCATTAACATTTTATTGTGGCCACATTTTTTAAATCACATTGGAACTGAGAAATAGAATACTTAAAAGAACATCAGGGTAAATAAGATCCTGTATCTCCTGTGTGTACTTGTAGAGAAGAAGCAGCTTTTGAATATGAAATATGAAAATATGAATATGAAAACTATCCAGTGATTTTTATATGAACCCAATCTGTGGCAAACACCCCCCAGGAAATGATTAGGCAAAGAAATCAATTTAAAAGTGGTGAGAGGAGAGGAAGTGGCTACTTGTTGCTCTCTGTAGGAGCTGCTCCAAGGTAGAAAGCTAAGTGAACTCGTGAGAAGTACCAAAGGCAACCGGGTAGTCCTGTAGTCACTCCTAATTGTGTA
The DNA here is from genome assembly GCA_002564285.1 of Tympanoctomys barrerae. NCBI lineage: Eukaryota > Metazoa > Chordata > Mammalia > Rodentia > Octodontidae > Tympanoctomys > Tympanoctomys barrerae. Next base: position 4,095 of record NDGN011444646.1, read on the forward strand.
CAATTCCCTCCAATATTCCAATTGCTGAGAGAGACGGCTAGATATACAGCCCCTTGGATATATTAATGTAACACCAAGCACTTGGAGAAATGCAAAAATCAATGCTTGACAGTGAATAAAAATGGAGCAAGAACCATCTACTCATCTTCGTCTTAGTGCTTGTGCCAGTTTAACCATTAAAAATGGTTTGTGAGGCCAGAATAACTTCTCCAGCCAGCTCTGCAATTCAGAATGCGTTTAGCTTAATACTCTCAGCTAGTGCCAAGTATGCCATAATGAAGGCATAACATTTAGAGCGGAGAGGAGACCATGCACAGTGCGCATCTTCTTTCATGCAAAGTGATGCCCTGTCTGCCTCTAAATGAGAAGGCTGGGCTTGTGGCAGGATGAAAGTTGCAATGGAATTTGAATCGCTTGTCTCAGATCTGCTCCTCTTTTTACGTATATTAGTACTAGATGTCTTTCAGTCTCTTCGGGAGCTTCTGTTTCTTTTCTTTTCTTTTCTTTTTCTCTTCGTTTGATAATTTGGCATTTGACCCAAATGGTAATTTTGAGTGAATTAAACCATTTCTCTCCCTGGGAATTAATTAAAGTGTTCATCTTGGAGTTGTTGATGACATGGGAAATTTCAAAGGTAATTGCTGAACAAAGTGAAAATCCATGGGCTTTTGTTTACATGACAATAAATGTCACCATCAATGATTAATTAGCATATTAATTTATTTAAAAGAGTATAGATTTGCAAATAAGTAGATGCTTTCATGAAATGTATAACATTGATTTTAGCATCTTGTCTTTTTCCTAAAATGTCCAGATTGATTCAGTGTTTCTGTTATGCCACTGGTCTAATAATAGTACAGCACAAAGCTGTCTTTAAAAGGGACTCGGGAAGAGCATGCTTTTAGAAACATGAGGGACTGCATCAGTAAGAAAGGTGACACTTTCACAAGGTGCCACCTCAAAGCAAAGCCACTTCAAGTCTGTGTAGTTAAGCTGCAAGAGGTACAGATCAAAATGGACGTGGTACATTGCCAGGGTGCTGGTACCTGGTGTCACATCCCAGCGTCCGATAGTTCATTTCACATTTCTGCAGCAGTGTGTGAGCAGGGTGGGAAGACCTTGACTGGGCTTTGATCGAATCACCACGGGCATCCAGGACAGGTGGCAGTCCCTCAACAAGCTAGGGCATGTTCAAAGTCCAAAAACGTACTCGGCGGTCCTTCAGGCTTTATGTTAGCAATGTATCCTTAATTCTGACTTTATTTAACATTTTAGCATCTGTTAATGACATCTGCTAATGAATCCGAAATTATTAACTTATTGGGTATGATAGTTTAAAATCAGGTTCTCTGGAGTTTTAAAAATATAAGTGTTAAGACTGTTTGACTTTAAAAGAATTGGTATCAAAGCATATTTGTGGGTGAAGTTGGCTGAACTTTTCCGGAAAGAAAGGAACCATTTGCCAAGACATGATACATATGGATGCTATTTCACAAGAGAAAGGGAATTGGGAGTTATGGTTATTAAGAGCAGCACCCGGGTTGGGCACCTCACAGTGGATCTATTTTTTGAGTGCACTTGCTTGACGTGCAATCACACTTACTAATCTTCGAGATGACACCACATCGCTCTTCTCTAAGTACATACTACTGAAGGGAAACCAAATGTCACTTTGTCCCCTTTGCATAATTGAGTCTTTTATTATGTCAGAGAAGGGACAGGTGAGGAGTTACTTGCTGGGAAGGGGAGACTAATGCTGAATTAAATGCCAAAGTGCTTAGTTCTGGCAAGTGGAGGAGGAGGCATGATGAAGTTGAGACTTAGACCCACACTTACGAGGCCCCTGGAGGTGGCAGCCTGGGAGCAGAGGGAGAGAAGAGCATGCTGCTTCCTGCTTGGCTTATTTTTATTCTTCTCCAGGCAGCATTGCATTAAGCCTGTGACACTTCTGGCCCACAGGACCCACTGTTGGCTCCTTGGTGGTGACTTTGCCCATCCCAGATGGGCCAGGGTAAACAGAAGTTGTGACTTCATTGCCATGAGAAATGAGCCCCAAAGGTTTTGAAGAAAGTTGGGGCCCTGCTCAAATAAAAACTAAAAAGGAATAACTCTATCTCCACAAAGGTAGATCCTTCTCAAAGCTCTCCATGTCAATCAGGAGGGAATCCTTAATGCCTTCGATTCCTCAACAGGCTCCAGAGAGGTCTGTGTCTATTCTTTGCAGAGCTGGACCAACAGTTGGCCAGCATCCTGGATCATCTCACCAGCTCCTCCCATTTATAGACCTGTGGTTCCTGCTACTTCATACTTAATAATGAGAAAAATAAGTGCACATGAAAAAAATGAAGGTAGATAGTTACAGTTTTCCAAAAGTTATGCAAAGAAGCTAAAAAGACAACTCTGAGTATATGAACCCAGCTTGATGCCCCTTGAGGTTTGCTCCTGTGGCCTCCTCTGAGCAGCAGGCAGGTCACACTGCAGCCCTTTCTTGGTTGTGTACATCAGAAGAACAGATATAACACAAAATGTACAGATGTATAAGAAATTACAAGATTGGCTTAGGGCAGTCAGCCACAGGGTCGGAAGAAGAAATGTGCAGAGGGCATCTGCACACCAGAGACTGAAGGATTCAGTCCAAGGTCTGGAGCTCACTGCAGTGTTCGGTGTAAGTCCATATCAGGAGATGATGGGTGTGGATGGAAGGCTGATGAGTCTACATCAGAAGGTTGAAGGATCCAAGGTGCAGGCCTAAGAGTTTGCACTAGAAGCCAGGAGATGAGGTCCAAGCTGACTGCGACCAGACCAGAGCTCTTCCGAGGAAGTGGGATGCTCCATCCTTCCTCAGTTCCCTTTTATATCCTGTAAGTGATGAGTCAATCTAGGGTGGGACCTCCACGCCCTAGGGTGTGGAATTGCTGAGCCAATTTAGTTAAGCTTTTAATGTCTGAAGTTGACCCAATCAATCACCCACTACACTGGTGTTTCTCTACTATGATCACTATACCGCTACTTTCTCATCATAGTTTTACATCAGATGAAGGAAGCAGAGAACCATTGCTTTCAGAAGCCAAGAACCCTAGGGTCTTGGACCCAGCCACATAGCCCCTGCCACCTCCATGAGCATCTTCCTCTGGAATGTCCTTACTGCTTGAGAAGCCTTCCCTCGGGTATCAGAGACTCTTGTATCCAAAGACTGAGAGATATTGGAGGAATACACAGCATGCCCTGGTCACAGAGCTGCTGACAATCACATGTTAGTAAAGTTCTATAGTTAGTCTTTATCCCAGTTCTTAGTATTAGACAGAATGTCCACATTACCCATGCACTCTTCCCACGGGATGTAGTGAGTGTAGCTATGGCCAAAGAGCATGATTAATCTCTCCTTCTCTTTGTGCCCATAGGTGCCATAGGTCCCTCTCTCCCTGTCAAATAGAAAAAGCAAGGACCCTCAATTCTGCTCAAGTCACCCCTTCTGGAGACTAAGTCCCAGAGGAAGAAGACAATCGAAGGGCTAATGGGAACTGCTTAGCCATTCAGTGTTCTCTACCTGAGTGGAGGAACATCTAGCAAATAGGACACTCTGGGGCCAGGGCATACAAAGGCAAAGCCCAGAGCCAGGGGCCAAAGGGTGCCATTGTGAGGGGAGTGGAACAAGAGGCCAGGCAGAAATCCTCACCTCCAGTTGGGAGGGATGAAGTCAGGCAGAGAAACCTAGATGTCCTCCACCCCATAGAGCTTAGAGACAGTGGAAATTGCTGTACAGAAGGTGATTATGAGAAGACTTTTCTGCAACAAAACAACTACCCTGACTTTAATTTGATAAAATCCGGATTCTTATGTATTAGGACTGCTCAGTGAAGATATCCTGTATCATACTTAAATAACTCTGATGTACTAATTATATCCTCTGGGAGGTAGGGACAGTTAAAGAGAAAAAAAGATATGGCAACCATCCAGGAATTATGCAGCATGATTAAAGAAGAGAAGCTATCCATGTTACTTAAAATGGGCATAAAATGATACATAAAATTAATTTTGCATGTTACAGCTGGCTCCGTCTAGTTGAAACCAACCATAGCGAGTGGATGGGCAGATTTCTCTTGGGAACCACATTTATTTACCTGCCACCAGCTCTGTAGTTCAATTCCACACTCCTCCCCTGGGTTCAGGAACTGGCTCTTATAGCTTGGATATAAATGTGCACCGTGTTAATTGTTGTCACTCCTTCCTCTCCTGAGCCATCCTCCCCTGTTAAGTCCCTAATTAGCTCCACTCTGCCTTGGCTTCAGAAGTTTGCGCTCAGCAGTTTCAAGTCGGGCAGTTGGTGGTGCTTCCTGTGCTGTGTGTTGTCTGCAAACTGGCCCTTCCCAGATTAGTGCACTGAGGGTGTCTGCACCTCCATAGCTGGATCTAAACAGTCAGGTATCCCCTAAAAGACTAAACTTTCAGCAGACTGACCTCAGATGTGGCAGAATTTGGTCAAGTAGATATAAGCGCCCAAATGCAAAGTCTCTTCTTTGGCCGTGGAGCTTCAAAACCAAAGAGGATAAAAACCTCAGGATACTGGCAGATGAAAAGGACATTACATCAGAGTTTTGGGGTGTATAGTTTCCAGTATCTCCGCAACTCTGATTCTTCAGAGAAAAAAGTGCACCCCAATAGAGGCTAGTGGTGCCCAGCAGAAGTGTTCAGAAAGTCTAGCTCCCCTAAACTGCTGTGGACTCTCAGGAAGGCTTGGTTTCCTATGGAAAGTGGGACATGTGGAGAATTCAGGTAACTCCCACCTTCCTCACAGAGCGGGCCATCTCGGGAGGCTCTGGAGGGGGGCATGTTCCTAGCATTTTCACATCTTTCAGTCTAGTACTAAGGGAGGTTTTCATGGGGACACTAAAGCCCTGCTTATTTCTTTCCAAGCCCATGTGCCCAAACCCAGCAGCTTGCCCTCAGCCTGGTGTTCACCTGACAGATCTGTAAGCAGCTGCCCCGCCCTGCAGTTGAAATCCCACTGCCCTTAAACCTAGGTTCAACCCTGCAGTTGAAATCCCACTGCCCTTCGCATCAGGGCTCCTGCTCGCTCCCAGCAGAGGCAGCACGTTGTAGTCCACTCATCTGTTTTCAGCTTCTCATTCCTCCAGCCTTCTCCTTCCACCTCTCTTCTCTGACTATAACCTCAGAAGCACAGCATTCAGAAAAGCTAGTGAGTTACTAGGGGGGACCACCCATTCCAGAGCCAACTATGAGGGCAGGAGTTAGATGAGCCCTCGTCCTCACTTTGGCCTCTCAGAGTTAAGCTGGAGCTGACTGTGTGCTACGGTTGAATCTCCAGAGTCTCCCCTCAGCATCTGCATTCCCTGAGCCCACAACTTCTTAATAATTCTTGCATGAAATACCCTGTTCACTTGTGGCATGAATTAAACATCCCTGTAATTCCTCAGATCAGCTGATCTTAATTAACTGGACACTACTCAGTGAGCAGTTCTTGTTATTACTTCTGCACTGCCAAGGGCAGCTCTCTTGCTAGAAGCGTCTTGTGTTTGAGATCCCAGAGCACAGGGAATTTTAGGAAACTGTCAGTTTAAGAGCTCCTCTGGGTAGAGAAACCACATACTGCTTATTGGAAAGCTTCCCTTCTACCCTGCCTATGGGGTTTGTTTTGAGTGGAGATCGCCAGCTCCAGTGCCCAAGATAAAGATTTGGATATTTGGGAGTTGCTGAGGGTTCCTCTAGGGAAAAAAGGAAGGGAGCCAGTGGGGTGCTCAGTCAGGACATGGTGGCCTCGGCCGGAGCCCAGCACACTCTGGACCATACAGTACACTGAACACGTGGCTGCCTTTTGCACTCCCTCCCTAGACAGGACCTGCAGAAGTTCCCCCAGGAGTCAGCCTGGAGCAGAGCATGTTTCCAGTTGCTGGAGTAGGCACCCCTTCAGGGAAAAGGGGTCTGCAGAGAGAGGCCTCCACAGCGGCCATGATGCCCAATGTCTGCCTCGAGTTGGAAAGAAGAACAGCAGTTAAAATTGAAAATGGAAGGGCCAGCTTTCTTTTATAAAGGTGGTCACTAAGGACCATTGACTCCATTCTCTCAAATATTGCAAGGATACTTTGGACACAGGCCTACAAGTTCCAGCTCCTTGGCAGGGACTCTCTTCATTCAGAGACAGTAGAGGAAGGGACAGGTCATTCAGGTCTAAGACGAAGCCATGGGACCTGGGTGCCATGCTCAGGTTGTGATGTCCATGGGACCTTGAGGCTGAAGGGCCTCCAGATGGCATGGTGATGCCCATTGGCCTGCCTTCTATGGCTGGACATTGGAAAGTGGTCCTTTCTTCTTCTGAGAAGACCATGCAGGTCCACACAAAAGCTATCAAACTCCAGGGACAAAGTTGCAGAAATGTGCTGCTTTTAGACTGTCTCGTTGAAACCAAATTCAATAAAACATCATGAAGAAAGACAATGCAAGCAAGACTGGTGCAAGTAGACTTCCAGGTACAGGATGCCATGGTCTTGGAGATATTTTTTCTAGCTGCAGCCCAATGAAGAAGCCTGGGTGTGGGGTTGGGGTAACAGCTTGCTTGTGTTTCTACCAGCCTGACTATGGGCAAGACCTCTTTTCTTGTCCCACCAGTCTCAAAAACTAAATGAAAGGAGTTCTGTACATGGACAATAGTGCATCCCCAGGGATGCTCCACTAGCTGGTCTTTATCCAGAGGAGAGGAATGTGGCTTCTATTAGGAGCTTATTCTCCCTTGTGGCCTCACTTTATCTGGGGAGTTCATGAAACAGCTGGCTCATGCATAATGTACTGCACAGCCTAATTACCCTCAATAAAACTTCTTTGCCCAGCCAGTTTCTATACTACGGATGTGTACAGCCTCCCTCCAGTCCCCGGAGAGGTTAATTGTCTCCTGCCCAGAACCCTGACTGGCCTGTGAGCAGGGATCTGCCAACTTGGACAAAGATCCTGTCAGCTAGGCTGCCTTCTACAAGTCTTCAAGCCCCCGGCACAGACCCCAGCAGCAGGAAAGCAAGGCCTCGGCATGGAAGCAGTGCTGTTCTGTCTTGTTTTCATTTTCTTCATTGAGGTGGCGAGAGCTTCCTTAGGGATTACGGAGTGAGGGTTTCTCAAGGTGTCCTGAACGTCAAGGAAGCCCTGGAAGACATGTTGGCCAGGAGAGTCTGACATTTTCTAGGTTCCAGTGAGCTGGAAGCTGGGCAGTGCCTCTGGGCATGCTGTGTAGAGTGTGGTGCACTGCTTGCCTCAAGAGTGAAAGCCAGGTGAAGTCACTGACTATTCTATATGCATTGAATCCCTGTAGTTCTAGAGGTCAAAAGTTATTAGCAGTTGCTGATGGAAGCAACCCAGTTAGTATTCTGCACCCAAAAAGTAACGTGCTATGGACTTTGACCTTTCTTATATGGCGCTGAACTGGGTAGGATAATACAGACATCATGAAGTCAGATGATTTAAGCAGCACTGGTACAAGTGGGAGGCTGGCTGTGGGCTACTTTGGTTTTAGAGCTATTTTCCAGCCATGGCATAGTTTATAAAGGCTCTAGAATCCTGCATGTGGGGTTGGGGTAGGAGCTCGGCCCACATCTCTCTGTTCCTAGACCTAGGCTCAGAGGTGCCCCCAAAACACCTGAGGTCTGAACTGGAATGATGTCGTTAAAGCATGCATGCTTGTGTCTGACTGGGTTAGATAAGCTGGTCTGACTGGGTTAAAATCACTGTTTACTGGGCTCATTGCTTCATGAGCCTTCAGGGGAGAATGCAGATCCTTGTCTCCTAACTTGTAGAGGTTACACATATTACTAGACTCATAGCCTCTTCCTCCTCCACCTTCAAGACCAGTGCAGTGTCTTCTAGCCACTCTCTGTCTCTGTTTTTGTCTCAGCTCTGTTTCCATCCTCACATCTCTGCCTCTGACTCTTATAAGGACAACCGTGATTACATGTAGGACCCACCTGAATAGCACAGGATATTTTTCTCTTTTACTACCCTAATTACTATGTTTGGAGTCATTTTGCCAGGTAATATACTTTCACTGGTTCCAATGACTGGGGGCATGTGCAAATCTTTGGGGTCATCATTCTGTTTACCGTACCCTTGAACCTGGCCAGGCCAAGATAGTAAATCCAGTAGACTCTCTCAGGTTCATTTCTGGAAAAGTTCTGATCTTCCTAGAGTTACCCAGCTCTGGACCCCCTGCCTGGCCTATAGAATGTGGGTAGCTGCATTGAACGTAGAGTAATCTTCTGTGTGCAAAACAGTAACCCATATTAGCATGGACTCTTGCCCACTGCAGACATTTTCTATGACCTGCTGAGATGAAGTATAGGCAGACTTTTGGGGTCCTACATAGTGCCTAGCAGCTACCCTACTGCTCAAGTGTCCTCCCTTGGAGGGAAAACAATAGCCAGAGGGTTTCTGCACATGTAACCTATTCCTATCCAGCCCCACAGCATCTGAGAAATCCGGGGAGACTCACAGAGCTAGAAGGACTCTTAGAGAGTACTGCGGGAAGCTGAGGCTGAGGGCAGGAGTGTTTTTGCCCAAGGGAAACCATGTGGGAGGCCCAGATAAGCAATTCTCTGAAGCACCCGAAGAGTGGTTGGGGGACAAAAGACAGGGCTGGGGACCAGCCTATTGGACTCGCTAGTTCCATTCGTTGGCTGCCACGATGTCAGAACCAGCTTCATCTGTGCATTTCCCAATTAGACACACTGTGCTGCATTCTCCATAAAGGGGCTTTGATGTTTCTGTCTCTATTTTTTTCTGTTTAATCTTTTCTGGTAACTTATCACAGGTAAAACATTTGGCCAGAACTTTTAAAAGTACACATTATTCCTATTAGGTACTTTAGATTGTTTATGAAAATAAAAAAAAAAACTTCATACTTTTCTGAAAGTGTGTAGGACACCCAGGCTTAAGTGGTGATGGAAAGGGCCCTTTCAAGATTTTGCTGCCAGAGAGTGAGGAACTGTGGACTTAGGCCTGTCCTCGATGGCCATCCAAGGCTGAAATAGGGGGAGCTAGGGAAACAGTTCTTATGTTACTCCACCCTGTCTCTGGAACTAGAAGGGTCCCAGAGTTTGAACTAAGTGACATTAAACAGCACACTCTGTGTGCTAGAGAAAGTGCCAAATGTGTGTGTTTCTGTTGGGCGGCTGGGCTTCTCTGAACGTCAGGGTCCTGGCCTGTAGAACAGTGATGTGGACATCCACCTGTTAATCAAATGAGATCCGACATGAGAAGGATGGGGAGGCATGCTTGTCAAACCAGGCTGTGTCAGTATGATCTACACTTTACATAAATGACCTGTGCGTATTGCAACTTTCGGGTTGCAAAGGCATTTGGGTGCATTTTACCCTAGCATGGTAATGGCCTTTCAACTAAGTGTCTTTGAGGGTGACTGAGAAGAGTTTCAACTCAAACAGGTGCGTGGTCTGGACAGGCGACGACCGCGTTTTCTTCTTCAACCCGACAATGCAGCTTTCTGTCTGGGAGAAGCCCGTGGACCTGAAGAATCGTGGGGACCTCGAGAGGATCATTGAGGACCCACCCCACAAGCGCAAGCTGGAGGCCTCAGCAAGTAAGAGTGCATCACTGCCTTGCCTTTCATTGTTTAAGCTGTTTGAGTCACGGAGTGAGAGCAGGCTTTTCTTGGTTATGTTGGAAATAGAATATGAAGGTGTTATGTTCGTGACACAGGGTTCAGTAATCAAGTTTCCACAGCACTTTCTGCAGAAAACTCGGCACCTTCTCAGCAGTCAGCTCAGGCTCTTCTTTGCATCACGTAAGGTCATGAGTGTAGGGATCCTGTTTGCTGGGTAACCACTCCCACCTCCTCACAGCGGCACTGCTGGTTAGCCGTATGCTTTTGTTCAGAACCTCTGCCGAGTTCCACTGGAGACAGCAGACACACAAGACAGGAGTGTTTTCCTTCTCCTGCGTAATTCATTCTAGGTCTTGGACATAACTCATACATTG
>NDGN011444658.1:0-11104 GCA_002564285.1 Tympanoctomys barrerae
TTGAACTCAGGACCTTGCACTTGCCAGGCAAGCACTTATTCTACTGAGCTATCTCCTCAGCCCCCCTGCCCCTTTCTTTCATATTTTAGGGAAGGGTCTACAGTGTGTTTAGGGTCTCATTGCTAGATCAGACTCGTAGTGATCCCAGCCTCCCAAGAGCTTGGATTACATGCATGTGCCACCATGCTCAGTCTCAATTGCCATCTCAGTGTGCCCCAGGGGCTGGGCAGGAACAGCAGACCCAGAGATCGAATCCCTGACCCTTGCACCAGCTTGTAGGTGCTTTAATCAACGATTTGGCCGGCCTTTCAGTAGGCATAGAGTAAAGATGCTTGCTTGTTCTGCAGCAGGGTAATCGGACACTGAGATCCATATGGCATTTCCTGTGGGCTCTATGGTTGTCACTAGATATGCCCCTGAATTGTCATGCAGTCACAAGCAGGGAGTTTTGAAGGTGGCTGGATTAGGATACATGAATATGCACTAAGGCCATGGATAAGAGAAGCCCCACTCTCGGCAGGGGTGGCACCAATCAATAGATTTGTAGGTGGATGGTACAGAAAGTGATACAAGGAAGGCAGGCTTGCTGCTGCTCTTTGCTGCTTCTGCCAGTTATGCCATGAGCTGTTGCGCTTCTAACCCTTCTCCTTGCCTTGGAGCCTCTGGAGTTTGGACTAACACCTCTACAAACCATGAGTTGAAAGAAATCTCTCTCTCTCTCTCTCTCTCTCTCTCTCTGTGTGTTTTGTATTTAGGAAAGGGTCACAGGGCTTCACTACACAGATCGGATTCATAGTGATCCTCCTGTTTACAATCCCTCAAGCGCTGGGATTATAGGCACATGCCACCATGCCCAATCTCAATTGCTATCTCATCGTGCCCTGGTGGCAGGGCTAGCATGGCACGCTGGGGATTGGGCCCTGGTCCCTGCATCTGCCTAAGCAGGCGCTTTAATCTACTGAGCTAGTTTGCTGGCCTGAAACTTTTTTTCTTTAACTTGTAGGTGTTGAGGTATGGTGAATGAGACTGGGCGTGGTGGTGCGAGCCTGTAATCCTAGTGCTTGGGAGGCTGAAAACAGGAGAAACACTACAAGTCCAATCTACATAGTGAGACCCTATAGATCCTGTACTAAAATATATTTTGAAAAAAAGAAAGAGAAATGGCATCTGTTTTAATCCCACCCCATTAAGATAGGAAATTGTCGAATTTTTCCAGTGATTGTGAGCTGTCAGTAACAAATTCCAATATACTATTCCTTAGGCAATAGCTTATAATTTGTCCATTATTCTCACATCTTGGACGACTAGTAAACCTGGAGCTCTTGGTTTACACATTATAGAATTAAGTGGTTACTTGAGAAAATAGACCTATGGATAAATAGATGGTAAAACACATCATAGCCATGGTTTACAGTTACATAACATACAATCACCTCTGTGGTTGTTACAGGTCAAACAATAATAGATATTCCGGGGGTATGCATTATGAGCCAACCATGTGATTCAAAGTCCTAAGGCTCTGAATGTACTCAGCAAGCCACCAGGTCCACATGCTCTTCACTGCCAGAATAGCTAACAATACCTTCTTACACCCTGAGGATTTAGTCTCTAACAATGGGAAATGCATGGATACACCAAGTTCAGCCACGATTCTACACCCCACAAATACTTTAACAGACATTTTATGTATTCATGAGTAAGCTAAGATGTTTGTTTTCTGTGGTGCAATTTTAAATTCTTGTTTTGAGTTGGCATTTTAGCACTGCCCTTGTCATTGATTCCTGTGAGGATATTTGTGACAGAGAGACTTTAGGGTATTTCTTCTAGTCCCTTCCTCTTAGTGTTAATATATTTTTTTGGGGGGGGGATGTTGGGGAAGAACAGCTGGAATTGAACCCAGACATTGCAACTGCTAGGCAAGGACTTGACTATTGCTGTATACCTCTAGCCCAGGGTGTCCGTGTTGAAAGTTCTGCCCACTGAGTGTGAGCTCAACCTTGCTCTCAGACTTCCGGTGATACAGTGTCCTCCTCCTCTTGTACTGAATGTGAAGAAGCAAGGGGCCATGTTTTGAAAAGTCTAGGAAGATGGCTACAGGGAAGGAACTTCACAATGCTCCAGAGTTGAAAAGAGGCACTAGCTAGCAACCATCAAAGAGCCAGCCTCCTCATACTGGCAGCTAAAAGGTTATAGATCCTAGCAACCCGAGTTCACTGGAAGTGGACTCAGAACCACCTGAGCCTCTAGATGAAAACTACGTCTCCCCTGGTGCATTGGTCACTTGCAGAGGGCTTGGGTAAGCCATTTCCACCCTCCACACAGAAACTGGGAGATAACAGATGTTTGTGTGTTAAGCCACCAAGTTTGTGCTAACTTGTTACACATCAGAGAAAGCTAATCCATTTACCTGCTAAACATAGAGGTAATAAATTGTTGACTAAGCATGGTGAGACAACTGTTATTCACCATATTTAAGAAGACTTCAGCAGTGATGGATTCATACGATGAAGGAAGTTTTGGCAATTTCTAATACAAGTGCCTAATGTCAAGTGGGTGAGAATTTGTCACACGCAGAAAAGGGAAATTGTTTATAGGTATAATATCTAATGGCTTCTAGTGTAAGTGGATCTGAGAAAAAGACAGACTTTCAATGAGAATTATAGAATCTTATTAAAACTTCGGTCGAACTCTATCACGTTTGATGCCATATGTATATATTTCCGCTATTTTGTCTTCTAGGGCAAGGAATTACCATTTTCTTCTCTGTGAGAGTACATGTTTCTGCCATTATATTCTGTAACTTCAGGTGGGGGGAAACATCCACAAAACTTCACAAATATCTAAGAAAATCTATGACCTTCTTGTATCTTCATAAATTATAACCCAGAAATCAATCTCACATCTACTTAGTTAAGTTTCTCTGTAAAGTTTTGAGGGCCAGAGTGTTTTGAATGAAAGAGATAAGTACAACAGATCGTACTAACAAGGAGGAGAAAGACATGGAGTTGAAGAGAGGAACACAGATAGCACAGATAGTAATTAAAAAAAAAACAAAACTTGACAACAAAGTTTGAAAACTGTTGCCAATTCTTACATCTTTGCTCCCAAACATCTGAGGCTTTAGGGGTTTAAATCAAGGTAACAAAAAGTGTTTAAACTCTGATCTTATAAAAAGCTTCTGCAGAAGAATAAATCTGTAGGGACACAGAAACGAAATTAACCTTGGCACTAAGCAAAATCCCCATCCCAAGGGTGTGCCCCACGGTGCTGTGGTCGTAAGGGAGGGCCTATCATTGATCACTAATGATAGCAAAGAAGTAATCAAATGTAGATGAGCCCTGCTTCATTGCTATCTTTGGTAACAGTCCATATTTAATAAGTAATATTTGTATCTGCCCCAAAGGGAAGAAGCAGTCAGCTTCCGCTTTCTTTCCCCAGTGTTTGGTAAGTAGCACCGGAGGCCTACTAATCACTGTCCTGGAATTGCCCTTGTAGGAATCAACTTTTGTGCAGATGTAAGCAGGTGACTTAAGAAAGCACAGAAGAGCCAGGTTTTGCTGCTAGCCTATAGTCACAGAATCTAGGGCCAGCACAGACAGGAGCAGTTCTGTCCTGAGCCAGGATCCCCAAATGACTGAAAGCTCAGGGCACACTACTGGTTTGTAACAACCGAGGGGAGGTAGCCACTGTGTCTTTTCTAAAAGCAGCGAAGATGCCATTGTCAGCATTGGTTCTACCATGAGGCCGTGCACTAAACATGAGGAGTCTCACTCAGGATCAGTGTGCAAATGTGGGTTCAACAGAACCCTGGTTAGGCGCGTCTTGCCATTTAACTAGCCACACTAGCAGACGCTGTGCTGATGACCCCAACACTAGAGCTCTTGGGGCCTTCACTCTCTCCCTTTCCATGAATTCTCACCTTCATAATCAGTGGTGGGTGCAGGTAATGAACAGTTGGGGATTTATTGTTTTGTTTTTGTTTTTTGTTTGTTTTAATAGCAAGTAAGCCATATGTCCTGTGTAAAATTCACAGAGGCACAGTAATTCTTGGGAAATGAAGAGGTAGGAATGTAAAATAAATAGCTCTTTGGTTCATGATTATCAATTCTTTTTTTTCCTGGAAATGTTTATTACTTGAGTTTCATAAGAAAAGTTGATATTTTGAAATGACTCCTCCATGATCCCAAGATAACGCTTGGTTCCCACAGTCTCGATGGAAACATGCCTGTGTCGTGCAATTTGGATCCCTTTCCCTGTACAAGACTCCAAATGTTTCTCATGATAGCTTCTTTGTTTCGGTTGTGCCCTCAAACGGCACAACTCTAAAAGCTCACCTTTTTGTTCTGAACTTTTCTACCACACTAAGGTCAGTTTCATATAAAGTATGAAGACTGTGTAAGTGGTTCCCTCGAATGATAAGAACACAATCAGTTCTAAGGAGAGTGTGGTGTCCAGCTGGATAATCCAAAGAGGAAGCTGTGTGTTTATCTATGGTAATTGCAATACAACTGAGCAGCAATCAAGTTGACATTACTGTCATCTCTATCAAGCACTTTCTTTACCCTGATGACAATCTGAGGAAAGAAACCAATTTTGTGATTTTACCATAATGAAAGTGTATTTCTAAACACATCTCACCTCCTGCTTCTGAAACAAGTTGACAATGACTTAAAGCCCAGCGCTTTAAGTAGGTTATTTAACATTTAGAGACATAAGGACACATGTAAGGTTTAATTATTTCCACCTTTCTTCATAATCACCTTCTCAGCACTATTTTTGTTAGAAATATAAAATAGAATTTGAAATGAAGGGTTGTTCATGCCATCTTCTGTGCATATCGGTTTGTAAGTCTGTGTGCATTTATGTCTGTGCACAGGTAAGTGTGTGTGTGTGTGTGTGTGTGTGTGTGTCTGTTCGTGAAAGAGTAGAAAGTGGGTACTTTGTTGATTTTACTTAACATTTTAACAATATAGAATCAATTTGTCTCAAAAATAGAAAAATATTTGAATGCTGTTGGTGAGAAATAATTATCTTTAAAATTAAATAACTAATCATGTGAAACTCTAATCTTTCTAGCAACTTTGTCTATTTTGCTCAAAAAGCCTAATAGACTAGAGTCTCAAAGGGACCGTTCAATGTACATTTGGAGATAGTAATTACTTTCATTTGCGACTTCAGCAAGCAAACAGACTAGCTCAAATGAAGGACAGACTTCTCAACATCAGCAGAAAAATAGAGGCACCCAGAAGTTCTTCAGTGTCTGGTTATGGAAGAGAAGAACATCCAATGTGTGGAAGCAACATAAACGCTGGAATTTGTCTCTACTAGCCTGCCATAGGAACGCGATAATTTAATCTTAGAGGCATATATAGGAAAGACTTGAGGTATTCTGCTAATGACCAGCCAAAGAAGAAAGAGTGGTTGCCTTTTCTTTAAGTTACTTCCTGATCCTCTCCCGTAGGCCTTGTTCACAGCACAATCCTGAGACATCTTACCATGTACCATAACAGTTCTCATGTAGGAAAGTAACAATAACTCTTGCTCTTGCTTAAAGTTTTGTCATTGAACATCTCCATACCAATGTGGACAAAATCACCTTGATAATTGTCTCTCAAAGACTTGTATTTAAATGGGACATTTCATTAAGGAAGTTAAGAATATACATTTCAAATGCACATGAGCCATGAAAAGAGTTCTGGGCTAAATACCAGCTTCTTTGAGTCATCTTGGTCATGTTACCAAGCACTTTTGAGAATCATCTAGAAAACAGGAGCAATCAGACATCCCTTCATACAAAATCATCCAGCCTAGTATTAGTAAGATGGGAGAGAAAGCCTTAGCTTTCTTCCATTAGAGAAGAAGGAACCAGCAATCAGTGCAATACCTTATGAAGCTGAAAGATGTTTTCCTGCACTCCAGATACATGGCCATGAGGGTGATATCTGCAAGCAGCGGCCGCAGTTTTGGCACAGTCATTTTGTAGCTCAGGGATCTATAGTCAGGAGGTGACAGTGGGTAGCTAGGATCCAACACCATAAGTTATGTTATTCAGTAGTGCTGACTAAATGCTTTCAGATTGACAGCTGGCTCACATGTCTGTCTTGTGAGGAGGTAGGATTGAGCTCATGTTAAACATGAAGATATTGAGGACCAGAAAATTAGGTCACTGTAGTTGGAGAGCTGGGTTCCACTCAGTATTTAGGATTTTGAGTCACCGGGAGATTTTTTACTTGGCTCTTGTTGAACTCTGCTTTGTGGTTATGAAATACAGTAGACTACTAATAATAACTTATTTCATAATGGCTCATGAAATCACCAACAATTTTCCCTGGATATATTTCAATTATTAATAAGAGGCCTTTTGTTTTGGGAGTAAATGTTCAACACATTAGTCACTAAAAGCAATAAATAACATGAATGTTCATAAGCTGAGAGCTACACCTGTCAAGAGCTACACCTGTCAAGAGCTACTGCCATACAGGGCCTTCAGCTTACTCATGTCTGTATGCAAATGCAAAGAGAAAGTGTCTCACTGAATCTTCCTGCCCTGTATTTCAGGATAGAAAATACTCAATTCTACAGAGTCCTTGGTAAATCTGTACGTTCTAATTGACATACGTAAGGCTGTTAACCTTTCCTTTGCCTGCAAGCAGCAATTACAGGGTAACTACAGGGTAGTTCTTGTGCTTTATGTCTCTGAGTGTAGGAGTGATTTGAGACTATTCTAGCTGTAAGTTTGAATTGTTTAACATATTCTTTCTGTGGATGAGAGCCACATTTTAATAACTTATTTCACCTCTCTAAAGGCATGAATTTAACTTCTTTACAAGTCAAGTGATTCCACGAGTGCAGACATTTTTGAACACTAGTAGGACAACTTGGAATAGAGCAAGAAACATTTTTGTCATTTGAATATGACTTAAATTCAGCATAAAGCAGGAGTCTCAGAATCATTAAATAATTACATAATGACTCAAATTATTTTCTTCAATAAAATAGATAAAAATATTCAATGCTTCTATATTTAAATTGTTCACATTCTAGTTTCAATGCACAAAACTGTCAAATGAGCTAAACAGCAGAAACTAAAAATAAAACTTTCTCCTTTTACTATATTTTACTACTTATTTTTCCCCTTTCTCACAAATGAAACTTACTGCATGTCTTGTCTTCGTTTTGTTTTAACTTCTAACCCTTGTCCTCTACCTTTCATTTTCACTTCCTCTATTTCCTTTCTTCTATGTGTCCGCAGTTTCTTTTTTTTTCCAATATATTATCTCTTTTGGAGATTTGCTGTCCTTTCTCCAGTTATGTTTACTTCTCTCCCTTTGACTGTTGCCCTTGTTCATTCCCACTCTATTACTGGAAGAGTCTCCCGGCACTAGCTCAACACATCTTCCTCCAGGAATGGGTGGATCTCATGCCATTCAAACTCTAGCGCTCACCAAGTCATGGTTATATGGGGGCAGAGCCCAGGGCAGCAAATTACCACCACCGCCCTATTCCACTGGTAAGCTAGGCATCAAACAGGCAGTTAGAGCAATGAGCAGTGTGTCTTTTGAAAATGCACCTTGTAAAAATTCACCTACAGATACTTTGTCTTGACAACAGAGGTTTACCACACACCCTAGGTCGTGATGTTTTCCTGTATCATTAAGTACTGTCTTGGAGTTTACCTGTGGTATACAGAAAACGGATGTAGGTTTTGTGAAAGATTTAAATAATCTAAAATTACCCAAGATTCATTTTTACCCCTCATAATAAAATTGCTAACACTTTTAAAAGAAGCTACAGCCTACAGTAGTAAAGTCACACTGTTTCATAATAGAACAAAGAACATTTGAAAGTCAGGCAAAAACCCCAGCATGTTTTGAATCTTACTTTTTCTGTAGATCCCCCGGGTGTTCACCAGACGTCTCCCTAAATGAAGAAGAAATGTGACAATAATTAAAATGTGAAAATGATGCCATTAAAATACTGCACATTTAGGTGGAGCCTGTTTATATGACTTAACTAGTGGGAAATGTCAGATTTCAACAAGATGTGGAGTTTTTGTATTTTGGCATTTTCCTTCACACTCATTGTTGTAAAGAACAAGTTAAAATAACCCCTTTCAAGGAACAAGAAGCAAAACATGCTGTGATCATTCTGCGAAGATGCATGAGAGTTTAAAAATAGTATATTTCATAATCAAACTTCTATCAAGCCTGTTAAGATAAAATATATAAAATGACTAATATTATTAAAGGAAGACATTTTGCTAGAAAAGTCTATGAAAAGTTTTTATAAAATGGAGTATTCTTTCAATTGTAAACTTTTTTAGATACTAATTTTAGCAAACACATATAAAGAGCATTAAATTCCTTCAAACACTATCAAAGAACTCGAGAAAGTCAGAATCTCCAAAACGTGATAATGACGTTTCGAAAGGGGCTGGAGTGCAAAAATTTTAAAATTGAGCTGAAGAAAGGCTCGCTAAAAGTTCAATTAAAACCTGGAAGTTTATTGTTGCTGTAACTTTTATTGGGCTTGAGAGAGTTACAAGCGCAGCAAATTGCTGAGGCGTTCAGCCAATTTTGTTCTCCACAAGTCACTCCGCAAACCAGACTACCAGCTTGGTAGTTCCCCATGATAGTAGCGAAGCTTTTTCATTATGGCTTCCTTTTTCTTTTTTCTTTTTACATAAAGGAAATGGAGAAATTAATTTGGTCTGTTGGGGAGCCATTTTGACCAGTGGAGGTAGTCTGCTTATGTAAATTTTTGGAAAATGCCAACTGATTTGAGTTATATAAAGAAAATCAACAGAATCGATCTGCACATGCAGAAAGGGGAGGAATGAGAAGGCAGTGCGGGGGCGACAACTCAGCTTCTGCAATTAATGGCTACCGTTGTTATCATAATCGCAGGGATGACTTTGTAGAAACGTAATACATTCAAACCTATCAAATAGTTTACCTCAACGTGTACAGAGTATTAATGACATTTTGGACTTTAACACAGCTCTAACGAGAAGCAGAAGCCTGCAGTATAGATTTAAGGCAGGGCACCGCATGTAAAATCAACACTTATAAAGAGGAACTCTGTGCATATGCAAACACTGAAGAAGTTGAGATGGGTTCGTAGTGTAATTTCGGTTTTAAAAGACAATCTGAGTGCTGTGTGATGACCAGGTTGCAGAAGCACTCATCAGAAGACCTGGGGTCTAATTGTGTAACGGGCGCAGGCCACGCACTGGCAGTGGAAGCAGACGTGATGCACTCTGATCCAGTTCATTGGTGCGGAGGAGATGCTGAGGCAGGCGACAACGAAAGTAAGGTAGAGGAATCGTGGGGAGTGCTCTGCCTGGTGCAAGTGGCTACATTTTCTGCCAAGTTCCTGAGGTGTTAACGATTTAAAATATAATAAAGCTTGAGGAGACTAGAGGGGTTCAATTTTCAACATGCTATATTGAAAAAGCTCCTGAGACATCAGAGGTGCCATGTTAAGTTGTGTGAAAATCTGAGGAACACAGATAGTTTTGAGGACAGTCAGTCCCTAGATGAGAGTGAGTGGCTGCTGTGGAAGGGAGGAATGGCCCCTGACAGGAGCAGATGAGAGGAGCCAGAGCCAAGACCCAGCATACCTTACCTGCTTTGAGGATGCTAACACCCCTCCCCCTCCTCCCTAACCAGCATGAAGGCCAAAGTGAGGCCTCAGAGCCCTGAGCTAATTTTAATGATCGCATTTTCCCCTAAAGAATGCTTTGTGGTGTTTGTATTTAAAAGCCCACAACATAACGTACTATAGTCCAGTAGTCCATAATAGTAGTGTTGTCCACAGAACCGGCATTTTTCTGAAGTCGTTGACTTGAGCCTTTTACAGCTCAGCATATTTATATGGCATTACTTTTTATACCTCATGGCTATACTTTTCTGCTGGATGGTAAAGACCAAGTTAAAGCAAGACCTATATATGTAAAAATGTAACTTTGTATCTGACAAGGTCAGTCTAATACCCTCAGGATTTACCCTGAAATATGTAGAGCATCTTGTAGATCTTTTGCCAGTGTCAGTTTAATGAGAAGAAAGGTTTGCACTAATATTGTTTAGACAAGATGTCATGTCTGCATCTTGTCCTCTGAACAACTACTATGAAGACAACAATATGAAATGTACTAATTATTATAACTATCCCACTAACCTGTTTGGAAACTGTTTCATTGTTATTTTTTTCTCATTAAAATGAATAAAAAAATTAAAAAGAAATATAAGTCCACAACTCAAGAAGAGAAGAGAAACAGTATTTTTCAATTAACATATTTTTTTCCAGTTTTGTCTTTAGATTATTCTCAAAGTCTCTTGGATATCTAATTAATTACTTAAAGTATATTGTTTATTTTTATTCATTTTAATGAGAAAAAAATAGCAATGAAACAGTTTCCAAATAGGTTAGTGGGGCAGTTATAATAATTAATACATTGGGACCGGGTATGGTGGCACGTGCCTGTAATCCCAGCTCTTGGGAGGCTGAACACAGGCATATCAATAGGAGTCCAATCTAATAGTGAGACCTAAACACCCTGTAGACCCTTTCCTAAAATACAAAAAAGAAAGAAAGAAAAGAGCAGAGAAAATGCTGAAATATAGTTGATTATTGTAGAAAGAAAATGAAATGTACATACTACATGGCCAGGATGAATGGTACTGTCCAAGGTAATTGATTAATTTGAGTATTATCCAGGGGAAACTTGGTTTCCTTTGTTTCCATTGGCTTTAAGCATTTCTGGGATTTTAGTAAATCATGTAACATTATTAAATTTTTGTTTCTCTGTTTATAAAAGGGAAGATAAACAAATGACTTCATAGGATTGTAATGGGAATAAGAGGAACAGAGCACATGAAAATGCTTTGGCTGAAGCACTGGCCATGACTCATCCACATGGCCGACACTGACAAAGGATCTACAGTCTGAGGTACAGGATCTCAGGATAAATCCTGAGGGGTTTTCACTGACCTTATCAGATCCAAAAGCTACAACTCTAGTTGCATAGGTCCTGCTTTATCTTGGTCTTAACCATTCAGTAGAAAAGTATAAAAACGAAGTATAAGAAGTAAAGCCATGGTGT
>NDGN011444663.1:0-10350 GCA_002564285.1 Tympanoctomys barrerae
GGCAAGTGCTTATTCTACTGAGCTATCTCCCCAGCCCCTGTATTTAAAACTTTCAGTTTAATTTTAGAAGTCACTTTTGCTTTTCTCTTTTCAAAAGTCTGATCACATGTACCTTTTTTCCATTTAGAGGTTATAGTTTTAAAATCATAACCCATTGTGATTTTCTATTTTATGTATATCGCCTTTCTTTGTATTTTATCTGACAGTTATGGACTTCTTCACTAATAGGGCTTGCGTTTCAAGATAAGGTTGCATGTAAACAAATTAACTTTTAAAACTAGAGAGCAATTTCATTTGTAATAATGTACCAATTCATAAATTATCAGTAGTATTTCTTTAAAAGATAAATGACCCATGGCATAACACTGATTATTAGGCCGTCTAGATGGCTTTGTGCTCTTGAAGATAAGGTTCTGGTATTATTATACTCCAATAAAATGAGTTAACGTTTTAGTATTATCGATAAAAGAACACTTGGATATATTTAATAACCAAACTGAGAAATACTTAATTTCAGTTGTCTGTAGCAATATAACACAAGTTCTCCTGTAAAACAAATTGCACTTTTGGAATGTATTTTAATGTATATTCAACAAAGGAGAAAATGAAGTGATTGAAGTTCAATTTGTAGCATGTTATTAACCATTTCTGCTTGACTAGATGAGTAAAAGGATAATGGATGAGGGTTTTATTATTACCTTTCTGCTAAAATGAAGTGGTATAAAAGATAAGGTGATGAGATTAATGAACATAAGGAGAAAGAGTAATCAATCAAGCTCCAGGAGGAAGATCAAAGTGAGAGTATCCCAGAAGATTTGTTAGAACATTCCACTTAAAAAGTGAACTTTATTTTTCATTTTTCACTGAACTATTGAAAATTAACAGTTGTGGTTGGTAAACTGAGCTGAAACTAACAAGATGATATTTAATCAAATATGCATGAAGTTTTGCATTCAGGTTTAAATGGTACACATTATAGAAATCTGGCATACAAGCTGAGCACTTTGAATTTATCTTATATTCATAATCAAAATCTAAACTAGGTCCTGTTGGATAGCATTTGCAACACCAAATCCTCTTGGTTTCATAGGTTTTGTACTATTTGGAGAGTCCAGAAAAACAAAATAGTTTCGTGGATGTTAATTTCATGATACTATTTCCTGTGCCCATTCATGCATTAATGAATTTGCTCAAAGTTTGTTGAGTGTCTGCTGTATACCAGGAACTTTATTCTAAGCATGAGAATATACCAGTAGAGAAATATTGGCAGTATCCCCTCCTAAAGCTTGTAGTATAGTGGGATTTGGTGCATATACAAACAAGAATGTAGGACATATGGTGACCATTATCAAGGAGGAAAATGAAGCAGTAATGCCCTCCAATATTGTATTTATTAGAAGAGATCTCAGTGAGGCCAGGGGAGAAACCATGTGGGCTGCTTACAGAAAGATCATTGGAAGCAGAGGTACAGCTACTTAAAGGCCCAGGATGAAGAATGTGGTAGAATAGCTGGGAAGCATGGTTTTCTGGAAAGCTAGCGATGTGAGATGGAGATGCACAAAAATATGGAAAACATAAAAGATTGTGACATACTGTAAGGCAGAGTATTTTGATTCTTCGGGACAAATTGTTCATGGAATACTCAAATGTTCATCGAGTAATTTGAGTAACACAAGATTCACCCACCTCTAACCATACATGGTACACATCTGGGTAAACAGCCAGCTTTCAGGTGTGTTGGCTCTTCCCCAGAACCTGCATCGTGTCAAAAGGCTTGCACACCGCATTTCTCTCTAGGGCTCACAGAGAAGGCCAATCAGTCTCAGTTCTAGCCAGGGCTCCTTAAGGAGAAATCCAGTTTCCTGATTGATGTAGTATATATCTTGAAGATCAATTTTTCTTCCTCTCTTACTATTCTTTTCCCAGATCATTTTTTCTACCCCTTTTTTTCTCCATTTTTCTTGCGTTTTTTTGTTTTGTTTTGTTTTGTTTTAGCACTATTGTATCTTCATAGAGAACATCTGCCTTGAATGACCTTTATCCTTTATATATTGTGGACAGCTCTCGTAAGTCATTTTCTAAATTAATATGAACTATGCAGAGAATATCCCCTAATAGGTATTTCTCCTTATATAAAAATCTTTCAAATATTCAGATATTAAATATCAAATAATTCAAATATTAATTCCTACATTATTTAATGCAAAATAATTCCCAACTCAGCTATTTCCCATTATTTTGCAACTGTGTTTTGTGTTTGTTTTAAACATTTATTTTTCTTGTTTTTCTGTGCTAAATAAACCTTTTATAAAAATCTTATTTTTAACAAAATAAGACATTACTAAAATGTATGAGTCACATGAAAAGCTCTTTATTGCCTAAAATGCATTCCTTTGCCCTGCCTCTTTACCCACTTCTCTTGGATAATCTTCCTGCCTTTTAATGAAGGTATTTGCTTATGCCCCTAATTTAAAAAAAATTATCAACTTTAAACATTATATATAGACTTCTTTTGTGGAAGTTAAAAATGTTGCTCTTTATCATCAGCTCACACAGTTTCCTCTGTGACCTATAGTTATTTCACAAGGCTAATTAAATCGAAACTGTGTTTACATTTTTGTGACTATGTAAATACTGACACTTTTGAAACTTCAAGGGATCCACCACTTCTATAGTTTCACCAGAATTCCTGAAAGAGTTAGGTGAGGAAAATAGTAAGTATGTAATTAATAAAGAAGGGCAATAAATACATGGTATCAGATACTGATGCAACCACAAGAAACCATAGTGGATTTTCAGGAAATAGGAAAGTACTGGAATTGCCAGTGAACCACAGCTCCTATATTGGTTGTCTCTGTTACTGGGAAGCTTCTCCTTTCTCGGGTATCTGTGGAGCACAGTGGCTTCTCATTTTCCTCTGCACCTAAATCTTCTACAAATGCTGTTATTGTGGACCCTAAATTAAAAAAAAAAAAATCTGGTTTAGGAAACACAGTCAATAATTTCTAGTTTCTTCTGTGTAAGATGGGGCTTAGAAAACAGGTATTGCTCCAAGACTAAGCACACAATTTCCAGCGCAGTTTAGTTGTCCACCATTTTTCTGCTATAACAGAAGATCATTTGCCTTTTCTGCATGTCTCATGCTGTCAATGAAGGAGTTGTGTTGCCTTGGGTTCCGTTTTGCAGATTGTTCTCTACCATTCCCGTTTTCCTACTCCTTGATTGGTAATGCCCATCTGTTCACCTCCCAAGAGGTGTAGAGGTGTAATTTTTTTAAGGCTTCCTTCATGCTTCACTAGTAGCTTGGATATAGAACTTAGGTTGAATATCAGAATATATAAACTTTGGAGTTGAAAATTGTGTTCTAAGTTCATGTATTGCTTCACTCAAGCACAGAACTTTCAGGCGCAGAGATGGAGCTGTTTGGGATTAGTTCATAAAAGAACTGGGAGTACATGTAGAAATATAGAGTGGAAAATCCACTGTGCATTGAGAGCATAAATCTTGCTGAAAATCACCAAGCAGCTCTCATCTCATTGTAGAGAAGGTCCTGATGCCAATGTTAGTGGATCAATGTTAGTGGATCAAGGTACAAGTGGAAAGACAAGTGGAAATAAAGGCATTAGTGGAGACAGATACAAAATGTGCTAGATTATATAGGATAAATGAATTTCTTTCAAGATTGTGTGTGTGTGGTGTGTGTAATATACAGGATATATGTGTATATATGTATATATTCATATGGGAAGGAGAAATTCTTGATTAAAAACTTGAAAATATTAAAGTGCTATGATTAGTGGATTTAATTTGATTGCAGTTTGGAAACATTTAAATATAAAATGTGTTTTTTGAGATTATTAAGGGATCCTTTATACAGACTATCAAAATTATCTTATATGGAGATAATTTAAAGAAATTTAATTTTGTTGTGTCATAATGAGATCATGTTAATTAAAATGAAAAAAATTTCATCTATTAGAGATCTAAGGACTTTATGAATGAAATGTCAATATCTTGGATTTATTTTAAAATAATAAAAAAAAGCAAAAACAAAATGACAAAGTCATAATCAGATGAAAATTGTCAAAATTCCTAAAATTGTATGGTAGGTATATAATGATTTTATTATAATAGTTTATTCTTTTGTGTATGTCTGAAATTTGTTACTACAATAAAAAGCTGAAAAAGAAGGGAGGAAAAGGCCCACGACTGTGTATCTGTATTTTTTTCATTGGAAAAATACTGATTCCCTGGATCTCTTACCAGAATTCCTTATAGATCTCAAACACTTTCAGTCTGTAGCAAGTAAAGAAAGCAAAAGAAAAAACAAAACAAAAAGTTGGAAAAGGAAGTTAAGTGCATTAACTAACCTTCAAAGACTGTCATAGAGCAAGAAAATTTTGTCAATTTTTTGGTTGACGAAAATTTATGTCATTACCAGTGTTAACCAGAAGACGTGTTATATTGCATATTTTAAATGAATACATCCTCATTCTGAATTTAATTGGCCTTCTTCTTTTTCTTTATAAGTGAGGAATATACTCTTTGTTTGGTGTCTTTATGGACAACTTCTGCTTTCTGTAGACTTAAAATACACTCTGCTGTATGTTGTCCTTTCCATAAATAGTTAATATGAATCTGTGGTTCACAGATAAATCCTGTTTTATGATTGTATAGTTCATTTCTGAATGTAAGTATAGTGAGTAAACCAGATTGTATTGAGTTAGCAAGACAAGTGAAGATGTAGTGAACTGTGAGGTTTTATCTGGGTAGCCAGCCAATCTCTTTCCCTTAAATGTTTCTTTCTGTCTTCTAAAGACAAGGGGAAAAAAGAGATTAGAAGTTTCAGAGGAACAAAGTAGTATCTATTTACATATAGAAAGAGATAGATGCCTATTATGGCTTTCTTGTGTGTAACTAAGCGTAATAGGATTTATACATTTTTATTCAAAATGAAGTAGCAGAGACTTATAAGATGCCCTAGTGTAAAATAGAAGTCAGATGTATTGAATAATTGGTGTGTTATAGAAATTGTGAAGTGCCTGCATTAGTACATTACTGAATCTTGGTTTTTTAAGCCTGTGCCATGATAGTCTAATGATATTGTAACTCCCTGAAAGGACAAATTTACACTAAATCAGAAACATCAGCTAAGGGAATCTGTATTTCCCTGTATTTGTTCTAGAGATCTGTAGTTAGTTTGAATGATTACCTAATCTGTGTCACAGGCAGGGAGACTATTTGTCCAGTCCACAGCCCATTTTCACACATACAGACACTGAGGCTGAATTATTTGCTATCTCAGTAGGTATTATAAATTGAACTTGGGTCTCTGATAAATGGCCATCAAAGTAATGAATCTTTGGGGGTATGAATAAAAACATAACTGAAAAACAATGATACCAAAGTGTTTTCTGACAGAAAAAAAGCACCAGAGCATATCACATGCTGCATAGGAATAGCATAAAATATTTTGTTCAGTTTTACATCTCTAAAGATTATGACCTAGGCCTTCTGATCTGGTAGCTGATACGCTGTATAAAAATAGAAGAAATTATTTTTTGGTATTTTCAGTATATATTTGGTACTATTTAAAAAGAAACTTACCTTAGTAGAAAATGATCTGTGTAAGTGGACAATTTATTAGTGAGTTGTTCAAATTTTTAAACAAGTATCAGTATATACTTTGGTGACTCTTAAAAAATCTGAATTGTTATTAAGCTCTATCAAAGTAGTTGTGTTTGTCAGGCTTTCGAATTGAGATAGAAGCTAAAAGACCTTTGAGGATTAAAATTTAGAGTTTTTATATGATTTAGTCACTTTTTGGATAAAATAGCATTTTAAACTAACCTACACATCTAATTGATATTTATATTTCAAGGGGACCAGTAGCTGTTTTGTAGACTATATTTTGAAATAAACCACACTGTTAGTTTGAAGGGATGATGATCAGACTTTTAGCCTAAGGATCACTTTTCTACTCAGTATGTTACTTACTGTAATTTTTTTGTAAAATAGATACTTTAGGACTATGGAAACCCTTAATATATTATCAAGTTGAACAAAAATAGTCCATGTTATAGATAAATGCACAAAACACTTTGCATTTGGTTTCCTATATGCTTCTATAGTGGAGCATGGTGAAGTCAGTTTTTATATTCTTGGGTATGGGTGATCCGTTGGAAAGTCCAAGATTCAGTTTAGCCTAGACAAACTAAGCCAGATTCATGTCTCATTCCATGCTTTTCAAACTAAAACTATGTTGCAATAAACACTGACAGAAACCTATGCATTTATGGTGTGTGGAATTGTTTGCTTTGGTGAAAAGTAGTGTCAGAAAGGAAATGTTCTGTATTATTATTGACCTAAGTTTAAGGTAAAATCATTTTCTGCTACATCCATCTTGGCCCCATTTATTCCATTTTATGCATACATATAACTGTTATGGCAGACTTATCTGCTCTGTCCTTATCTTAACAAAACTTCAACCCTGAAGAGAAGCCATCTGATCCATAAGTCAGTTACCTGTGACAATAAAATTTAGACCAAAAAAACCCAAAAAAACCAGTTAGCTTATGGTCTCTAGTATTTAAAAAAGGATAGATGTGCCACAAGACAGGAAAAAATGAGATCCTTTCAGAGGAGAAATACCATTCAATATTATGGGTCACAGAAACGTCACAAGTTGTGCATTGTGATATATAAGCTAGACTTGGTGATGTACATCGAAAGAACAGAGTCAGGAAAAGTAGTAACAGCAACTGTGTCATGGAAGCCTGACTGTTGCTACCTTAACTATGTGATAAAGGCCTCTGTCACCAGTGATGTCACCTGGCCATCATCTAACTCTTCATAGGATGTGAGAAGGACTGTGCACCTTTCTGTGCTGCTGCTACTAAATAAGTCCCAGAGACTGTGTAATTTATATTGACTAGAAATTGCTTCCTTAGGGCCTGCCAAATAGCTCAGCAGATTAAAGCACCTGCAAGCAAGTGCAGGGGCCAGGGGCCTGATCCCCAGGCCTACATTGTTGGCCCTGCCCCCGGGGCACCCTGAGAGGACATTTGAGACTGGGCGTGGTGGCACATGTCTGTAATCCCAGCTTTTGGGAGGCTGTAGACAGGTGG
This sequence comes from Tympanoctomys barrerae, assembly GCA_002564285.1. NCBI lineage: Eukaryota > Metazoa > Chordata > Mammalia > Rodentia > Octodontidae > Tympanoctomys > Tympanoctomys barrerae. The sequence goes on from NDGN011444663.1 coordinate 7,128, forward strand.
ATCACTAGGAGTCCAATCTAGTAGTGAGACCCTGTAGACTCTTCCCTAAAATAAAAAAATAGAATAAAAAAATATTTTTTGTTCTCTTTAAAATAAAAAAAGCAATGCCCCCAAACAATGATAAAACTTAAACTAGAAATAGAACTTTCTCAATTCAGAAAAGGGTATTTTGGACAAAACTACGGCTGTGTTATTTGATGCTAAAAATTGAATACCTTTTCCTTAAAGTTGGTAAGGCAGACATACCCACTTTCACAACTTTTGTTCAACATTGTACTTGTCAGTATAATGGCACAAGAAAGAGAAACAAAAGCTAGGTCAACTGGATGAAAAGGAAGTGTATGTGAAAATAGTATGTGTACGGAGAGAGGAGTCCAGAACTGCTGAAGATGTCATGTGATACACAACAGAAGTGTAAAAACCTTTCTATTAGCTGTTTGAAAATAACAAATAGTGCCATTTACATTCTAATACATTACATTCAAATAGCTTAGGTAAAATACAATGTAGTATGTATAAAAGCTATTGAGAATTGTAAAATATTTTTCAGAAATTAAAGAAAACCTAAATAAATGGAAATACATAACCAAGATCATTGATGAAAAGGCTCAGTGCAACTGAGATATGAGCTCTCCTCAGATCGATACATAGATTTAACTCAATGTCATTCAAAGCCCCATAGGTTTTTTCAAAAGATTAACAGGCTCACTTTAAAACATGTTTTCAGTAGGTTTCAAGACCCAGAAATCCAGAAGAAACTAATACCTCAACAAAATGAATCTTATTATGATTCTGTATTATTAACAAAATGAATTAGATAAATTCTAGAATAGCAGAAAGTATCTTCACTACCTTAACAAAGAATTTACATCTACTAAACATTAGCAAATCAATAATAAAAAGACAACTCAATTAAAAAGCCACAGGCTGGGGCTGGGACATACTTCAGTGGCACAAGTACCTGCTTGGCAAGCGCAAGGTATTGAGTTCAGTTTCCCGTACCACAAAACAAAAATTACATGCAAAAGGTATGATTGGGGACTTCACCGAGGAGGGCATGTGAATGGCCATTAAAAAGTTTTTAGACCCATTTTCATCTTAGAAAATCACAGTGAGACAGTACTTGCATTGGAGGGTGGCTAAAGTGAGTAGGTCTGACAACACTAAGTGTTAGCAAGGATAGGTGAACACTGGGATGCGCGTCTATTACAAATGAGAACAAAATAGTGAAGCCTCTTTGAAAATTGTTCTGGCAATTTCTTTAAGTTCTTACAAACCTCCTAACCTATGAATAGGCACGCCACACCTGCATATTTACCCCATGGACTGAAGACAAAGGTCTACCAAAAGACTAAATTGAATTGAATATTCAGGCCATGAAATGAGGCACTAGTTGTGTTCAGGTAGACAGTCAAATACTACTCAGCAGTAATATAGACTGAATTTTCTACTGCATAGAACAACATGAAGCAACCTCAGAAAGCCAGGAGCAAAGAAGTCTGTGCTGTTCAGTTCCACATGCATGATGCTCTGCCATGGACTAATAAATCAAGAGTGAGGAATAAGAACAGTGATGCTTGAGAAGGATATTGACAGAGTGTGAGCAATCATTCAGGATGTTGGAGATGGTTTGTATCACGCTGAGATGGTTATATAGAAATACGAACTCATTAGAACTCATCCAACTTTGTGCACCTCTGTGTTTCTCCACAAGAAAGTAATATAAAATGCACATTTAAGATAAAAACAAAAAGCTGTGGTGGATTTACGTGCTAGGGATTCCTTCTTGTTTTAAAATTTTTCTTGGAGGGGGAAGCAGTTCGGCCCACCCTCAGGGTGGGACTGGCGTGGCATGTGGTAACAGGGATCGAACTGTGATCCTGTGCCTGTCTAAGCTTGCCTAAGAAGGTACTTTAGACCACTGAGCTATCTCTCTGGCCCCTTAATTCTTAAATGTGGGAGGCTTTCAAAGTTGAAAACATGTTAGAAGAAATTAGTTTGCCTAATTTTGACATTGCTGTTTTCACTTGAGGTTATACATGGAGTAAAATGGACCAAAGAGGAAAACTTTAATCTGGAAAAGTCTTAGATCCATGTCAGCATAAAAGTAAATACGTGGTACTATTAGTGTTCATAGGTGAGGCTTCAGAGAGGTCTTCCTGGCCATTTGGCCTCAGAAACCAGAATCAGCCATCAAAGCCTGGCACATCCTTGTTCTGCTTTCAGTGCTGTGTCCAGCCAAGGTCTCAGGTGGATGGTGAGCATGGTGGGCTTGTTGGTCCAGAGATGGCAGAGGGCTCTGGCCCTGTGCCACTGCTCACTAGGAGAGGCCTCCAGCCAAATCCTTGGTACCTGATAGAAGCAGGACTCAGACACTTAGAAGTGAAAGGAGTCATAGTTCCTCTTCTTAAAGGAAGGGAGACCAGTCATAGGTAAAGAAGAACTCTAAGAATCTATGGGAAGAATTTTGGAAATATAAAGCAGTTAAAAATGTTAACAGGTAGAGTTCCAGAAACTACTAAAAGAAAAATAAGTTGACTTAAATCTGACATACTAATACACAACAACTGACAATATGACAAAACCTTCCTTTCAGATTTTCTATTTCTTGGCATATAGTAGACATAAGTATAACAAGCTCAGTGCTTTTTTTCCATTCATGTGAATATTTCCTTTTCCCTTTGTGTGTGTGTGTGTGCATGTGTGTGTGCAGGCATGTGTGCACTGTGTTGCGTTTGGAGACGCCAGCCTAATGTATGTGAAGCAAGCAGCCTTCCACTGAGCTATATCCCCAGCCCCTTGTAGTTTATTTTTATACATGCTTTTGTCCTTCTGTATGGCTTCTCCTCTCACCCTCATTGCCTCCTTCCCATACTTGATATCTATTAACAACTCAGTGATAAAGTTTTTTATTTTTTCAACATTTTTGTTGAAGGGTGACATTTACCATTGAGATACAGTTACAAAGATAAAATCATGTAGTGTATATAATTTGGTATTTTGCTTTTCTCCATTTGTTGTAAATATTCAGTCAGGTTTTCTGATGTGGCTTTAATTCATTCTTTTCCATGAGTGGTGTGCTTCAGGTTTTACAGTCTTGTTTCCATTTTCTATTTTGTCAGTGTGAAAAGTGAGCCAATAAACAGTCTTACATACTTAGACAATGAAATTTTTCTACTTCAGTTTTTCTAAGTGTTTATTAGGTTAAAGAGCATTTTTTTTT
>NDGN011444667.1:0-20485 GCA_002564285.1 Tympanoctomys barrerae
GAACTCAGGCCCTCGCACTTGCCAGGGAAGTGCTTATTCCACTGAGCCATCTCCCCAGCCCCAGCTGAACCTTTAAACTGTGGCCTAAAATAAGTATTTTCTCTTTATATAAGTTAATTACCTCAGGAACTTTATTCTAGTAATGGAAATACTGATGAAACATTTTTGAACTGAAAATGTTATGGATTGAGGACTGCAAACTTTGATATCAAATTTATAAGATACACAAAGAATATTTTTAGCTTTCAGAGTTTAAATTAGTATTTGTAATTTCTAGATAAAATGTAGAATATGAACACATACACACACAGAGTTGTATTTCACAGGGACCCTCTGAATTGTTTATAGACTCACTAAAATCAGGCAAAACATGACCATAAAATGAATTCCTCATAGCATTTGATGCCTGAGCATATTCAATGACCTCATGCCTTTTGACATGGAGGACAAATATTTGGTATTAAAATGAAGCATTTTAAAAGAATACTGCATAGATGTTTGGTGTTCTAAAAATGATATATGCTATTGATTTGTAGCATTATCTTCTTGTTGGAAGTGACCACGCATAATTTTCCCCATGCTTTATATGTGGTGTCCTAATTAATAGCTTTTTCAAAGTTAAATAACTATCAAATGTGGACTTAAAGGGTCTGTCATCACTATGCAATTACATTTGGGTAATAACCTGGACGCATTCTCTGTTCACATAGGAAAACTCTGTAAAAGTCCTGGAACTAATGGATTTTGTTCAGATAGACAAAGAAAATATTAAAATTATAATCCAATTTCCTTTATCTTCTTTTATCAACATCGAGAAGGCATCTGCGTTATAGCACTAACTCATCCAGAGAAAGGAAAGTTAAAATACTGCTATTTTGCAAAATGACCTCTCTGCTGCAGTATTTGCTTGGATTAGAATCATAATTTGGCTAGAGACATGTTGTTTAAAATATATGGAGCTGGAAATGAGCAGGAAATCCAATTTTGGAACATATACAAAGCTTGAATAATTTCCCTACATTTCTTATTTTTATCTCCTACTATTTAAATCAAAATACTGTCACTTCTTTTTAAAGAAGGTTTTTTCATAGTTTGCCAAATACAGTACTGTATATGTTAATCTGTTTTTCCAAATGGAGCACATGATTAAATCAAAACAAATTAGAAAAACAGATATTAAAGAATAAATATGTAAATAAACATTTAAACACACAAAATCTTTGAAATATTTTTAAACATTAATTTCAATGACAAGTTCAGAGAATAAGATGGACAAACTGATGCATTATGAAAATAAATAACGAATCTCCTATTCTAGAATTTCTTATAATGTACAGGTATTCAAGAAAATGAATTATATGTAGCAAATTATTGTAAGAAATAGGAATTAACAATTAAATAAGTAAACAACTACATTGTTTTGATGTACTTTTCAATATATTATATTTAACCTGTTGCCCTATGGTGGCATATAAGTGTCATATTCAGCTAAAATCAATTTTTATTGGAAAAAGTAATGTGTAAAGCACTGATATTCTGAGTAAATATTTACATTTTCATTTATCCTGTCAATAATTTTGTATCAAGAGACTACTGTATTAGATTCCCCGTGTGCTGTGCCAGCCCTGCACCTAAGACGTGCTGAGACCGGTCATGGTGATGAGCACCTGTAATCCCAGCACTAGGAGGCTAAAAACAGGAGGATCATTATGAGTCTGATGTGAAGTGAGCCCCTGTAGACCTTGTACTAAATACAACAAAAAAAGAGACCACTATAAGCCATGCATTATTTCTGGGTTCTAGAACTTGACCAATGAACAAATAATGATACAAATTCACCCTATTGCAACTTACATACCAGTGAATGAGGGAGATGTTATTTATGCTTAAACTTGCAATAAGACTTGCAAAAATATATGAAAATATGCAAAAAAAATTTGGACTCAAATTGTGTGACTTTGGACATATACAGATAATTGTGAATATAATATTTCTGACTACTTAGTGAAACTATCCCTCCGTTATTTTGTGTTATATGAAAATAAATATTTTTCACATTGCTATGTGGTGTAACTTTCTAATCAACACATCTAAAGCAATGGTGATTGAATTTCAAAGATATAATTTCAACTGACATATCCATGACAAGTTCCTTTTGATAATTTGGTAGAATCTGTGTGAAAATTATGCAGCTCAACAGTTATGTAATTTTAAAATTTATTTAAAAAGATAAATATGACAGTCATTGAATTCAGATATTTACCAAAATAATTAAAATAATGTTTGTGTTAATTTTTTTCATTTTATTAAGTTAGTTAGTAGAACGTAGAAAATTTTCAGCAAGATTTTGGCAAACAGAATGCAGCAAATCATTGAGAAGATTATACACCATAAACAAGTAGGACCCATACCAGTGATGCAGGGATGATTCAACATAGAAAATCAATAAAGGTAATACACCATATTAAGAGAACCAAAAACAAAAACAATATGATCATCTCAATAAATGCAGACAAAGCATTCAACAAAGTTCCAGCAACCACTCAAGATGAAAACCCTACAGACAATTGGAATGGAGGGTCTTTAACTCAATCTGATAAAAGCCATCTATGACAAAACAATTGCCAATATTGTACTAAGTGATCAAAAACTGAAAGCTTTCACCCTAAAATCAGGAGCAATGTAGGAATATCAACTTTCATTACTCTTATTCAATATAGTTCTGGAAATATTAGGCAGAGCCACTAGACAAGAGAAACAAGAATGGACCTACAATAGCAAAAAACAATTCTGAACAACAAAGACAAGGCACATATAATCTCTGACTTGAAATTATACTGAAGAGCTACTGTGATATAAATAGCATGGTACTAGCAAAAAAACAGACGTGAGGATCAGTAGAACAGCCTAGAAGATGCAGACAGAATTCCAAATGCACTCAGCCACCCTATGTTTAACAAAGGTGTCAAATGTGTTGGCTTGAAGAAAAATATCCTCTTTAAGACATAGTGTTGGAAAAACTGGCTTTCCACATGCCAAACACCAAAACTAGACTTGTGTCTCTCATCGTGCACTAAGATAAAATCAAAGTGGATCAAAGATCTAAATATTAAAATAGAAACACTAAATCTGCTGGAAGAACATATAGGTAGAACTTGATGTAGTCAAAGACTTTATGAAGAAAACTCCAATTTCATGGGAAATATTGCAAAGAACTGGGATCTCACTTTATTAAAAGTAAAATTTGCATATATTATTCATGTTTTCATGTAATTCATAGAAAAACCTAATGTTTATCACAAATAGTTTCAATTCTAATAAAGATAAATGCTTTCAGACATAATGACTTCAGTATTGGAAATTTAGGAAAATTATATAAATTAGCAATATGAATCAAAGTATGTTATAATATAGTAAATACTTGATAATATTGCTATAATACTAATGTGTAGAAAAATTAAAATAATATTAAAGAAAAAATTACACCTAAACAAAAGCACTTATCATCTTTAAGATTTATCTTTTAAATATAGTTATTTTGGGTATCAGAGTAGTGGAATAATATGTAAAAGTGTAGGAGCCTGGGAGATGGCTTAGTAGAACAAGCGCTTGCCTGGCAAGCACAAGGGCGTGAGTTCAATCCCCAGTTCCACACAAAAAATTATATATATATATATATATATATATATATATATATATATATGAAAGTATACACAATGAAAATGCAAGGTTCTTAATATTAAACCATCTTAATGCTTTTACTCACTAACTACAAGAGATGTCTGTTGTTTGGCCACCTGAATTCCTCTTTTCTTTCTGTGCGATACTACATATGAGGATAAGCTTTCACGTCTTTCCATAGTGAGGTATAAAAAATTCAAAAATGCCTATGAATCATTGTTTTCACAGATTGTGGAGACAGTAGACTTGAGTCACCAGTTCTCTCTGTAGTTAAAGTTTTTTGACACATATTACCTTAGTCATCATGGATCATTCAGTTGTTGCTTCTGTGACCAGATTTTTCCATAATAGTTCCTGTTGTTATAAGGACTGAATAAACTCTTGAATGGAAAGATGTTGGAAGAGGGTCAAAGAGATGGCTCAGTAGAATAAGTGCTTCCTGGGCAAGTGCAAGGGCCTGAGTTCAATAATTTCTGGTTCAGAAAAGAAAAAAAATGTTGGAATAGTATATGGCAAAAAGTAAATTCTGAGTAAAAATTATTTGCTATATGTTCCATAATATATTATAAAATAATATACATGTTATATATGTTGTAATATACACTTAATATATTATAAAACACACATATCAGACAACACTTTCCAAATATGATCCTTCAATTGGCTGCATGGATATTGGTTACTTTTTAACTTGTGAGAATGAATTCTCTATCCCCACCCCAGGTTGACAGAATCTGAAAATCTCAGTGTGGATCTCAGTAACCTGTGTTTTTAAAACCTCAGGTAGGGTGATCCAAGTTCAAGTTCAAGAACAATTGCTTTAAGTGAAACATGATGACAAAGAAGAATCTTCATTTTCTCTCTCATGAACATTGATGAGATTTGCTCTGGAGTTCTATGTAAGTGTTCCCTGAAAGCATCATGCACTTATGGGTGGGGCTTTTGGGGGTGATTACATCATGACAGCTTGATATTTATCACTGGATTAGTCCAATGACTAAAAAAGTAATGTTTATAGCTAGAAAAGTTTGTAGGTAAATTTTGTTTAAGAGACAAAGCCTTGTTGGAGGAAGTGGGTCCCTGTTGTGTGGCCAGAGTCCTTTTTCCTCCTTTATCCCTTGGTCCTGCTCTGGGCTTCCTATCTGCTGTGCTCTGGTCTCTGTCTCCTCTGAGATGCCTGATCTTCCTGGCTGATACCTCTACACAGTGGAGTCAAAATAAACCTTCTTTCCTATCACTTGTGAAAGGCAGGTATTAAGAACTACCTTAGTTACTTTCTTGTCACCGTAATGGAGTTCTTTAGCTTTCTTAGAAAAATGAAAGAGAAATGACAGAAACAATTAACCAAGAGAAAGACAAATGAGAGGCCAAAGAAATTGAGGAAGGAAAAGGAAAGAAAAAAAATGAAGAGTTCCCCTCTTCTGTTGGATTCAGATGAAAGGGTTACTCGTCCTAGGCCTCTGCAGCTAGGGAGTGGATGAAACTTGCAGGCAGTGAGCCTGGACAGTGGAGATAAAGCTGGCATCACCCATTTTTAGATCATGGCCCATGAGCCAAAGCCAGCACTATAGCTTCTTCATTATCACTCTGTCTTCCCTTGCCCAGGAGTATGCAAACTCTTTATCTACACGGAATAACCTCTTATAAAATTGATTAAACAAAAGTCACCATATATTTGTGTATAATACAAATAAATAAGAGAAGTATAACATCAAATAATTTTGTGTTATTCTTTGTATTTAAACACAGTCCTGTATCATTCAGTGACAATAATGTCTTCTAAGAAGTACTTTATTAAGAAATTTTGCCGGGGCCCGGGAGATGACTCAGTGGAATAAGTGCTTCCCTGAGTTCAATCCCTGGTTCCACCAAAAAAAAAAAATTGCCATGTGACTGTTATGGAAAATGCTTAAAGGAACTGAATGGCTACCACATAATAAGATTGAAATATCTCACAAGACCACATCATGCATGCTGTCCACACTGATATAATTGTATGTACATTGTGTGTGATAAAATATCAAATTAGAGTGAAAGAGGCTTGCTGGTTAGCTCAGTTGTTTAAACTGCCTTCTTGGGCAAACTCAGTCAGATGCAAGGGACTGCAGTTCAATCCTCAGCTCCACAAGCCGCATCAGACCTGCCCTTAAGGCAGCATAAGCCAGCCAAAACAGAAAAAATCCTTCAAATTAGAGTGAAAAAATCCAGAAAGAAGTTACCAAGTGTTACATGTATTAGGGAATGTGGCAGGAGGTATATTTAATAATCATGGATTTTTTCTCAGTTTTTTTTTAGTAATAAATATAGCAATAGTGATAACTACAATATTAATGACTTCATAAAGATATTTTTTCTTATAATAAGTGAGTCTCAGTTTTTTAAAGGTCAGTGATTATTATGATCTGCTTGATAATATTTACATTTATATGAACTTGAATTATTCAAATTTAATTAGAGTTTAAAATTATTTTAACACTCAGTATGAGAAGATCACTTTTTGGCAAGCAAAGTATGCTGAATGCAATAAAAATTGGTTTTTCTATCTGGAGATGAACTTTAAAAATTTATGTTAAATTTTTTTGAGATATACAAATAAGTGTGGAAACACTGCATTATTTCAATAACTATGATCTAGTATCATCTTTCTACAGACTCTTCAGTAGGAAAACTCCCTTTCTATAGTTATTCATAGTTTCTACTTTATTTATCTATATCAAGCTCAAAATATCACCTTACATCTCAATGCCCTTATACACACATGTGCCTTTAATTTTAATTATATATACTTTTAAGTTAAATGTTTCCATATGCCTCTATTATACTGTAGGAACTGATAAATCCATCCTGGCATAATTATTGTGATTTGACTACAAAACTTTATTCAATCTCAAGGGTTTGTTCTCAAGAGGAAAAGAAGATTATAGAACTAATATTTAATGATAATTCTTGTGTACTCAGAAATATTTACTACAGCAAATTTTTAGCATGATCAATGAAAAAACTATGTTTTCCAACTGCATGAAAAAAAACTAACTCAAATTATTCTAAAATGCTTTAGCATGACAAAACACAATAGTATATCAGTTATGTTTTAACCTAAATTTTAGGTCAATGAAAACTCTGAGGCTCAAGTTTTAGTTTTTCATTCTATTATAAAACCATGGAAAAAGTATTACGTGCTATCAATTTCTCTAGGTTTATAATTACAAAAAAATTATAGGTGTAATTGAGTTGCTTCAAGAGAACAAAGCATTTAAAAGTATCTTATGGTATTTAAGCTTGTGAAAAAAATAGAAAGTTATCAATGTTAGGCAATCACATCTTAGTTTTTCTAATTATTGACTTGATATACAGTTTGGAGTTTTGGGATAAATAGTGTAATACTGGGTTTTCATGTTTAAAATTACATATTGAGGGCTGTGGGGTAGCTCAGTAGGCTAAAGCAACTGCTTAGGCAAGAACAAGGACTGGTGTTCAATCCCGGCACGAGATGCTGCACCAGCCCTGCCCCCAGGCCAGGCTGATCCAGCCACCAAGATCCAGGGTGGTGGCACTTGCCTGTAATCCCAGCGCTGGGGAGGCTGAAAGCAGGAGGATCACCATCAGTCTGAGCTGTGTAGTGAGACCTTGTAACAACCAAATACATTAAATAAATAAATAAATAAATAAATAAATAAATAAATAAAATCACATATTGATTAGCATATATTTAGTAAGCACATTTTTATTAAATTTTGAAAATTTAATTTTGAGAGTCTGGCTTGTTATACAGTATTGGAAGCACACACAGTTCTTATATGTAGCACATGCAGTTCTTGTTTGTCTACACACTATGTTGCTTATAATTTTTTTCTTCCATTTATTAATTTTCATGTTTAATTGTTAAAATATTTTTCCATTAAAAAAATCAAATTTGTGAGATTGATTCCATTTATTTTGACATCTAATGCCAAGAGCTATTGTAAGATTAACTTTGACTGTATACAATAAAAATGCTTGGCATTATTTTACTGAATAAAGATGTGAATGTGTACTAAACTTCTAAACTTCTACTTCTGTGTAACAGATTACACAAATTTAACAGCTTCAAAACCCTATATTCTTTCCCTCAGAGTTCAGGAGGGCAAAGTATACTCCACACCTCTTTCCTCTGCTCAGCTTAGCACAAGACTGGAATCAAGGTACAAATCAAGCTGAATTTGCAGCTGGAAAAATTCCCCTTTGAATTTCAATTTTGTTGGAAGAATTCAGTTCCTCTGCTTGTAGGACTAAAATTTCAGGGCTGTGTTCCACTTGCACTCCTGCATCCCGCAGTCAGTAGGGACGGATTGGGCAACTCTAATGCTTCCGATTTTTGAAATCTTATGTTACCAGTGGAAGAAAAATTTTCTTTGGAAGTACGCACATGATTAGTTCAGGGGCACCTAGAAAGTCTCTCTTTTCATTAATTCAAAGTCTATGATTCTTAACTTAATTCCATCAGCAACCAATGAGTTAGAAATCAGAGACCACGGTAATATTTTGCCCACAGCCGTCAGTTCTTAAATTATGTAGGTTACATTTTGCTCTATTTTTAGAGCAAAATCTGAGGGCCAAAACTATTTCAAGTATTTGAGGGAATAGCAAGAAATTATTCCTTGAAATACACTGACTACTGAAAGCCGATTTATCAAGAAGAGTAACTTGATGGCACAATTAAAAACTTTTTTACAATCTTGACAAGTATCACTGACAGGTTTCATGAATCTAATGCATATGGGAAAGTATATAGGGAGAAATAAAACAGTTACTAGACTTTCTTCTTTGCATTTCTTTCTTTTCTGACACTAAAACAGGGAGAAGACTTGGGTGCACAAGTAGAGAAATTAATATCCATCATCATTTCTGTATGCAGGTTTTTGTTTTCCTAATTGTCGGAATTTAGGTAGAAAGTATCCCCTAAAATCCTCAGGGCTTTTGGAAGATGATAGGGTCATGAGAAACATCCATCCACTAATGAGGTCAGAGGCTAAGTGCTGCTTCAAAAGGGTTAGATGCTTGTCACCGGGGTGCTAGGGAAGGTTCTAGCTCCCTCATAGATTCTACTTCCTCACAGCCAGAAGCAGCTTTTCCCACTAAATCCTGGCTTCCTGGAACAAGCCAATTATGGACTGAATCTTCTAAAACTTAGAGGAGGAATCTCTCTTCCTTTAGACAGCTTGTGCCTGGGATATTGTCCCAGCAACAAGACAGTGATTAAAATGTTAAAAATCAATCAGGGCAATATTTTGCCAGAGTATAGCTCACGTGTCATTTGAGTTCTTGGGTTTAAAAGGAAGGGTCAGCTCATGTGTAATCTTTTTTGACACCAGAAGAGAACCAGATAGGCAAAACCCTCTCAAATCATTCTTGCCTTTCATGTAGCCTCCAGAGTGCTAGAAGGGAAAAAGGATATGCATCCAGCCTCATAAATCACTGTTTTATGCTGATTTATTATGCTTCACATGACTTAAGGACCCCACAGCTCTCCTGCCTTATACGCTGTCCATTTCCTCAATCATCAGGATTAACTGTGCTACATGCTGGGTATCATGACACTTACAAAACATAAAATGAGGAATGTGGCATAGGTGCCACCTTAAGGGAGCCTATAACTTCCTGTGTAGATGAACATAAAGAGGAAATCAAAGTTTGGTATAAGAAACTGCGTAACAAGAGAAAAATTGAGGAAAATCTTCATAGTGCAGTACAGTTCATCTGAGAACAAGGTAAAATGGGAGATAACTGTATAAGTACTAGCCAGACAAACACATACAGAAAATACATAAAGAAATTGAAGGCAAAAAATTGTTAATACATTGCACAAGTGTGAATCTTCTGGGGCTCAGAGCATGACACACAAGATAAGCAGAATACCTGGAAAATAGCTATAGGTAAAAGTAAGGCGCCGTCCAGAGAGACAAAGCATCGATAAAGAAACAATAACATAGAAAAGCTCAAGCAATGTGAGGAAAGCTGCCAAGTTGATTGTGACAAGTGCAGTTTGGTAAGGTAAGGAGACGTGGCATACAACACTGAAGAGAAAGACCAAGGCTACATTCAAAGCTGTTGAGTTTCCCTATAAAAGTGAGTAATTTCCAAACTAGATGTTGTGAGATATAGACTTAGAGAACAATGAAAGATTTTAGATTCCTAAACTCCATTGCAAACTGAGGGTTTATATATTTCTAAGATTCTTCCATTGTCCTTCCCTGATGCAGTCAGATCATAGAGCAGATGTGAGGAACACATCTGTTATAGGTGAGTGTGCCACAAATTCTCCATCAGTCTTTAGAATAATTCTTCTGCCCTCCTGTGCTGTGCTTAGTTGATGCAATTCTGACTTCTCAGGACCACACAACTCCACCCTTTGGACCCTGAACAGCATTCAAATGTGCCTCAGAGGAGCTATCTCTAGGAGATCAGAGATGTGGGGCAGAAAGTTTGAGATATGGATCTCCTCTCTTTTCTCGCTTAACCTTTATTCTGACAGTGGTAGAACTTTTTACTGGTTCTAGTAGGTAAGTCATGCACCAACACTACACTGTGCATGACAGTTCATGCTTTTACCTTTCAACTTTGTGATTGGTGCTAGGTGATGCCAAGACTTTAACAATAATCCTACCTTTTATTGCTTCCCTCAGTCAACAATGCATTCGCCTAGTTATGTTCAATTGAACTTCTGTGAGAACATTCTCTTTTTTTCTGAGATTCAAGAAGATACAGTGGTTTGTAATGGCAGGGTTAACTTCCACAGTCAGATCTGTGGATGGAAATATCAGAAGTACCAACAGTGAAATGTTCTCTGCAGCGGTGAGAACAGGGACACCACCTACAACATAGTCACAGGACTCCAGGGAAAGACATACTCAATTTTTGGAGACAGGTAGGCTTTGAAATCCCCTATACCCTTTCTATTAAATTGGAAGAATGGAGAAAATAGTAAAAGAGAAATCTGTATGAAACATAATGTACCCATTTCTCAATAGTTTGTGTGTGTAGGTAAATATCTATACAAGCAGACACACTCAGATGTAAAACACAGAGGAAGTTGTAATTGGAGAATGCTCACATATATAATGAGCTTATTAGAAATGAGAATGAATCTTTGAATATTGACAACATTATAATATAAATACATGAAGTTGTGCAGAAGAAAGAGTATTGTAGGATGAGATATAGTTTGCCCCAGAAACCACACAGCTTTTGCCATGATGATGTAAGTTTGGTACCAGATGGGAAGTATTATGTTTGTTTTTGTTTTCCTAAAAAGATCTCAGTTCATGGATTTTGTCACTAGCAACAGTCAAAGTAAAGCTTAACAGTGTAATTGGAGATGACCACTTTCATATACATCCCCAACTAATTTTAAATGAAAAATGAGGCCAGGTGTTGTTAAAGTCTTCTCCAAGCTTCCAAAATTATTAACTGCAAACTGAAGATGTGTTAAGGAGTTGAGCCAGTACGAGAGTTATGGAAAGACTGCCAGATAGCTGACACTAGCACATTTCTTGGTAAAAGAGTGTTCACTATGATGGACACCAGGAAATATTTTAGGTTTAATATACTTGTTTCTTAGGTTTAGATTTTCAATATCTAGCAAATTAATATCAGTAAGTTTGCTTTTATGTGTTTTTCGCAAAAAATAAAAAACCGCATTGCTTTCATCTTCCTGTTTGTGTAGCACCTTGCGTCAATCACAGTGCCAAACGTTCCCCAGCACTCTTTTGCTTTTAGAAAACACAACAAATTCTTACATAAAGTAACATTTTAAGGGAATCTCTATGCTCTGCAAATGTTTTCTGGAATTGCTTACGTGTCCAGAATTAATTACATAATATGCAGAGTCTTTGCTTCTGTTATACATTGATAATTAACTCATTTTTTAACTTTTCTTCATGTGTGACCTCTATAGCAACTAATACCATACAAAATGCCCCTCTCATTCTAATGCATTTATAGAGTGGTTGGTGCAGATAAAATATTCATTTCTGTATGACCAATATGATCCATAGAGTACTTGACTTATGATGGTTCGATTTCAGAGAGTTTAACTGTGCCATGGTGCAAAAAATGTCCTACGTTTAGCAGAAAACATACTTTGGATTTCAGTCTTTCTGTAGGCCTGTGACATGTTGTTGATCTCTCCTGATGTTGCTCAGTGACAGTGAGTGGCAGCTCATAGTCAGTCATGTGATCAGGAATACACCCAAACTCTTCAGTTCATTATGTAGCTAAACTTTGATGTTTGGTAAGTTAGTGTGTTAAATTCCGTTGTTAACCTGAGTCATTTTCAATTGAAGATGGCTCACTGGGAGGGAAACACATCGCAATTAAGGAACATCTGTATTTCTTACCAGGTGAAGTTTCTCTCCATTAGCATGGAAATCAAAGGGACTGTGACTTGTTTGCGATTTAAGAATGTGACAGTCAGTCCAAGACTTTGTTCAGTAATGGCTTCTGGTCTAAGTTGAATGTAAAACTTTCAGGAAATTTAAAATGCCATATATGAAGTGTAAGGAGAATGGTAATTGTCAAAGATTGGTCTCTGTCAAAGATTGAGCAAAATGCTTTATTTAATGGGGGCTGAGCAACACAGAGCCTTAAAAAAAACAGATTCAGTCAAAGAAGTTATCCTGGGTGCTCTTATTTTCATTACAAAACTGTAGGTCATTTTGATGACAGAATGGGGTGAGTCCCACATTTGCATACCAATTAACACATGATTTTAAAAGCAATTCTAGTAATTTTACTGTATACACAGATTATTTAGTAGATCTTATATCTATGGTTAATTAATGTTTGCTAAATTAAAATAGAAGTTTCTTCATTCACTGAATAGGTATAAGTTTTATTTCTTCATCTCTAGTCTGACAATTAATTTAACATAGTAGGTATTGTCTAAATATCTTATTTTGCAAAGCATTTTACATGGCTTGATAATGGTTTTATTGTATTGTGTATGTGACAGGTTGTATGTTTATTGACACTTGACAATCACTCAGAGTTACAAGGACTGAGTTGGCGTAGTACAGAATATGTTTAAGGAGATGGAGAGTTGTGCATATAGTAGCTGTCATTTCTAAATCTAGAGTTGTCTGTGGCATCTGCTGCCATTAATGTCACTTATGTAGATTTTCTAGCTAAACATAGTGCACATGAGGAAATGATTATAAGCATGGAATAGGCTATTAATGAAATGCAAAGCTCAAATAATGGAGAATAGAAAACTTCAAAAATGTTAATAAGAAATATTAAAATTTACCTTTGAGGTAATACTTAAAGTCACATTGCTTTTCTCTGACAAATTATTTATTTTACAATGTTGTTTATTTTTTGGAATAAGAAAATGTAAAATATAAGTAAGGCCAGCCAAATAGCTCAGCAGATTAAAGTGCCTGCAAGCAGGCGCAGGGACCGGGGTTTTGATCCCCAGACTTGTCCTGCTGTGCCGGCCCCATCCTTGGGGTGTGCTGAGACAGCAACTGAGACTGGGCGTGGTGGCTTGTGCCTGTGATCCCAGCTCTTGGGAGGCTGTAAACAGGTGGATCACTACAAATCCAATCTACCAGTGAGACCCTGAACACCTTGTAGACCCTTCCCTAAAAAACCGTAAAAAATAAAATAAAATGTAAGTAGTTATGGAATAATACAGTGGATTTTTCTTATAAATTTAAATACATGGTTTTCAGCATATTTTTTAATTTTCCCTTTAATTGTACACAATCTGTTTTTATTCTTATGCTGTATAATAGCATAGGGTTTCCAGATTATCTTCCCAAACACCATTGTAGCTTTTGTATCTGGACTAAGACAGTCAGCAAGTATCATTTTTAACTACTTACTTTTGTTTTTACAATGAAAAACAAAGCCTTTGCAATGAATACTCATAATGACTAGAGCTAGACTGAATAAACGAACCTATTCCAAAATAGTATCTGTACTTTAGTCTTATCGTTATACACTGACATTTCATTGGCATCACTCTAAAGGGAAATGAATTTTAGAGGTGATATGAAGACTTGTGAAACTTGTTTACAGTGAGATATGGATCGACTGAAATGTAATTCAATATACTTCATCAAGAGAGTCGTACTGTATTTTTAAAATAAGCTGAACTCAACACTATTTTTCATTACTTTGCATGCAACTGCTTTATGTCCTAGAGATATTTCTCACCTTTCAGAAGGACCATCACAAGATTGCACATGATTTGGAAATATATAGTTCCCAAAACCCAAAATTGAGAATTTCACAAATATTTGGAGATTTTAGATGTCCTTGCATGATTTCTTACAATGCTCTCATTCTCATGACCTTTGTGAACCCTGCTGATGGCTTCCTCTAATGTTTCCAAAGTTCTACCTTTAACACATTTTAATTATTTTTGGATTCTCAAATTTATTCCGTAATGAATTTGACTTCTTAAAGGAAGAAATCTTCAATGTCAGACCACTTATCCTCCTTTTGGTTCTCACAAAGGGCTTGCATTATCTCCAAGTTTTTCTGCTTTTTAAACCTGGCTGTCTTTATATCAGGTAAATGTTATTGTTCTGTGGACTCTGCCCTACAGACCTCCTTCATTTTTGTCATTGTTCTGTTCTCTCCTAGTTTTAATGATCAATGTTGGTTTGACCTGAGTCTGTATCTGTTACTGAAAATGAAGTTGTTTTGTCCTGCTGCGCTGTGTCCTCCAATTATAATGGGAAGGCCTTTCTGGCAATTAGTTTATTGTTTACTTCAAGACCTGAGACTGAGCAGTCATTGTCAACTTTCAGAAGTGTCAGTGCGAACCACGCAGCACCTGACATCTGCTCCTTTCATGAGGTCATAACAGGCCATTGCTGAAATGTCCCTATTGTTTCACTGAATGTTTTTTTAGAGGCTCCCATAATAGCTATCAAGGTATCGAGCTGTCAGACAATGCACCTACGTCTTGTACATTTATTTCTGTGTTTAATTTAGAACCAAGAGCTTGTTGAAAAGCGATGGTTATTAAAAAAAATTGTCAATCATATAAGCAATCAGGTAGAAATTATTTTCTCACATTTGGAAAATGCAGGGTTGTTCCATTTTGAGCAGAGCTTTCCCTGCACTAAGCAGTACACATTTGAAATCTTAACAAATATAATCATGGATTTTTCTGATAGGTTTATCCAGCTTTTGTTTTAATAAGGAGGTATGTCCATTGTCTGGAATACGCATTGAAAGAAATTATAAAGTCAAATTTAGAAAATTCTCTTTTTCTTTCATGCTTTTATCTACTTACAGAATAAGAAACATTTTCATGGCAGCCTTTCTTGCTGTACAAACTTTTGTGAGTCACATGGAATTATGAAAACCTATTTGACCATTTCAGCTGATAGATAGTTATTTGAAATTCTTTCTCTACTTTGACTTTGAATCAAATTGGACATTTTTTCCAGGGTTGGGAATATTTAGCACTGTGGGATTGTTAAACAGAAAACTGCATTCTGACACTCAGCTACACTCTCCCCTGTTGCTGTTTCCACTATCCACACTTTTCTTCAGTCCTGTCATAACTTTTTCCAGGGTATACAGTTTTGGGTCAATTGTATAAAGTATATATTTTATATTAAGTCCAACCTTGCTTCTCAAGGATTTTTTTTTTTTGGTCATCAACCTATACCAAAGCAGTTTTGTTTCCACTGTAATTATCTACATTTGCAATTCTATGATCTTTGTTTAAGAATTCCCTGCCAAATCTCACCAAGCTAGACTATGTGAATCTTCCTACTTTATTTTTCAATTATATTTAAATGTAATTACATTTATAATGCTGAAGAATAACATCATAGTAAAAAATCCATATACATAATTGCACATGTGTAATTTTAGAAAGTAGTTATTTGTACTTCCTACATAAGTACCGTGCATACTTGTTCACTTAATATTTTATGGAGAATGTTGAAATCAATTTGAATAAATAATCCATGGTACATATAGACAGTTTATGAATTCAAATTTAGAATAAAAAGCATTAATTTACTTTCATCTCCTTTAATAGAAAAGGGGCAAGAATAGAAGTGTTAAAATTTTGTAATTTCAAATTAATAACTAGTATTTGGAGGCAGGTAATTATTAAATTTTATTCCTGAAGACTCATATCATTTAAATGTTGCTTATACTTCAGGAGATACATAAAAGTCCTTGTTGGCCCACTTAATTAAAAGTACAATCCTGTTTTGTATATCAGTATCCATAAGGTCCCATTTATATGAGAAACCACAATAGTCATTATTAAATTAATGTACTTGTTCATCCCTGTTTTAAAATGGTGAATAAAACTCACTATGGCATAATAAAATTATATTTCTATTAAATACTTCATAATTTTTATCTCTAGTAAATACAATTTAATTTACCTTGTGTCATATGAATTTGAATATTAAACACCTGGACAGTCATATTTTTCTGACTTTTGTCTACATAAATTTATGTGAGATTGTTTCAAAGACATGAGATTAAAAAAGCTATATAACAAATCATCCAAGTATCTGCCCAGTAATAATTGCTCTTAGGCCTCAACTAGTTATAAAGAATTATGACCGCATTGTCTGAGTGAACTTCAGGAGACACCTGCGATGCTGATGATGAATCTAAAGCCACATTTGACATTCAACTTTTTAGAGTTACCTTAAATATTTTTTATTTTTATAATAAAATACTAAAGTTAATATCACTGATTAAAATAAGGTTTCCAGATATTTTGATACCTTGATTCATCACATCACTTTGTCCAGGATGCTACTGCTCTAGGCAGGCTTTCACCACCTATCTCTGTCATTATGTTATTGCTTTACATTTTTGAGGGAATGATTCAAACTAAATATGGTAGTGGTTGGATAACTCTACACATCTGACAAATATCACTTCCTTGTTTTTGTAATTGAGACAGTTTATTATATGTCAATTTTATCAAAATTAAGTTGTTTTTAAAAGTAGAGAGCCAGGCAGATTTGGTAGGATAATCCTCTGTGGGATTTTGCTTGTTCTCTTCAGATAGTGTACTCCAGTGGTTTGGAAATTTAAAATTTAATTCTATATATAATCTGATTTCCCTTAAATTTAGATATACATTTGTGGGCTAGGGAAATAGCTCAGTGATCTAAACGTCTGCCTGGAAAGTGCAAGGATTCAGGTTCCATCCCCCATGCCATGCTGGCCCTGCACTGAGCTGGCCACTGGAACCGGGCATGGTGGCACATGCCTGTAATTCCAGCATGGGGAGCTGACACAGGAAGATCACCATGAAGCCAAGCTGCAGAGTGAGATCCTGTACCAAATAAATAAATAAAATAAAAGATTTTTTTAAAAAATTTAGATATACATTAGTAATCACTAGAATGACCAAAAGTAGATATCTGAATATTAAGCAACTGAGGTTTCTACTTAAAACAGAAAAGTTAGCATCTATTTCAAGGGCCACAGAACAAAATTCATGCCTATTAATCCATCATCGATTTTCTTTTCCATGGAAGCTTGCTTTCACACAACTAACAAACATAATTGCTCTTCAGAATAAAGATATTGGTAATTGAACATGCGTGTGTTATTTAGTGGTTTTACATGGTTTAAATGTAACTGAAGAATAAAAATGATAACTTAATTTCAACGTGACTTTCCAATAAAATTATAGGATTTTGAAGAGTTCCACCCTGTTTTATTAAGATGAATCAACTTTGAAACTAATTTTCAAAGGTAAATCTAACACATTGCTGATAAGCAATAATTTTCCACTTAATTATATTTTAGTAAACAGTCACATTTCATTAGAATGATTAACTTAACACATTACCTGCCTATTAGCATGAAGCCCATGGTTATTAAAAAGAATTAACAAAGGCTTTTGGCAAAGGAAAAACTTCAGTGGCTATAGATACTTTGCCTATTATGTCAAATTAAATATAAATCTTCACCCAGAGAGCTGATTATCTGTTTCAAGACCAACAGAAATATTTTTTTTCTTCTATGAGTTTGAGAAGGCACTAAACAATGAGAGTAAATATACTATCACATAAGAAGATTTAAAATCAATCAAATCAAAAAGTCTACATCTTTTGCATTGAATTCCAGAAAGTGTCAAAGAAAATAGTTCTCTAATGGAGCAGACAATTTTTACATAATTTACCTACATGAAGAACTCCACTGATTCCATTAGAATCAAGATCATTACTTTAAATTATGCCCTAGAAGTTATATCATACTTGTATTCATAAATGTCACAGTGTCTACATTTTTGAATAAGACAGGATGTTTTATTCTATGTGATTGCCCAAGATAATTTATCTGAATTTACAAGGAATGACAACCACTAACCCTATAAGAAACTGCAAATATGCTAACAATTAAAAGGTATTGTCAATATACTAAGATGAAAGGTTAGAGTTAGGATTGAGTTAGGGTTAAGTATACACATTTGTGAAAAGCATGGGTTTTATTTATTGCATGGAAAACTTTTGATATCACACAGGTATAATTATTCCAGTTTAAACTGAATTTCCCTTATAATTAAAATTTTCCAGGAAGATGAGAAACAGAGTTATCATGTTTTCCTAATATAAGCATTAAATAATTACTCAAAGTGATTGAGTTTGAATTTAAAAAATAAAATGAATACTAATCCACAAATTTTAAACTTCCAAAATTGTAGAATGTATTATCTTATTATGCTTTTGATCTGAGGGTTAGATAAACACAATTCTCTTAACGATTTTTGTAATATTATTTTGTGCTGTCAACAATGTCACCTAATCATGAAAAAGCTAACATACTGACCAAAAAGAAGGCAGCTTCTCACACAGCAACAATTTGTAGTAATTCCTCAATCAAATTAGTCCTAGATGAGTAATCTAGCCCTGGAAGTATGGTCATACAGGAATGGCCACTTCTCAATGCTCAGCTACTGCTGTCCATTTTGATAATACCTATAGACTCAGTTACAGCACATGCATAGTTCACAAGGGAGCAAGTGGCTGGGTATTTCTGAGGACAACTCCCTGATGATACCCCTGCTGTGGCCACATGCAGGAGGAACAAACTAGTCTAAATTTCTAGTCTTTGTTAGGAGTGGCAGTTTATGGGACTGTAACATGAGATATTATTACTAAACAAGAAAGCAAAAATGGATATTCAGAGAAAAAACAGCTTCTGCTAGAACACAAAATTAATTCCCTTTGATGATAAGGCTCATCTTTATTAAATACCTAGTAGGTTTTAATTGGCATTTTAAAATTAATATTAAATATGATGAAACTAACATTTAAGAATCCTACTTTTGTCATATCTTAAAAAACCATATTTTCCTATTAACAATTAATTTCTTTTCCCCATTGAAGTAGCAATATTCCCATCTTGCTCTTCAGTTGGGAAATGACCTCTCATGCTTTCTCACAATCTTCTGTAACTCCAGTCTTCTAACAGCCAAGAGAGTTTAAATGGCTTTTTGAGCATTTTTATTTCTTTGAATATTTCAAAATTCAAGAAATAATAATTTTTTTTTTGCGGAACCGGGGATTGAACTCAGAAGAAATAATTATTGAGTGCATATAGTTTTCATTTTAAAGTTTTAACTTCAACACATATCAATTGTACAGATCAGTACTTTTTGCTGAGACATTTCCATACATGAATAGACTGTGCTTTGATCCTACCTACTCTCTTTTTGGTCCTCCTTTTCTCTCCTTCCCTTTTTCCTTCCTTACTTCACCCTTTTCCTGATCCTTCTTTTACTTTCAGGTTATGTTTTCACTCCTGGTCTCCGTTTAGAAGAGACAATATGCAATACTTAGCATTTTGTGTCTGATTCTGTCCTCCAGGTTTATCCTGTCAATGATAAAACTTCATTTATCTTTACAGCCAAATTGTACTCCACTGTGTATCTGTACCAAATTTGCCTTGTACCAAATTTGTCTGTTGATGAGCACTGAGGCCTAATTTCATAACTTAGGTATTGTGAATAACATGTCCTATTTGAGAAAAATATCAGAGATTATAATCTTGAATCGCCAATGTCAACAATTTTATATATTGTCTTTTCCTTTAAAAACTCAATGACAGTTTTAGGAGAGGAATGAGTTTCCTGCTTTATTTAATGCCTCGTTCAAGTTTGTTTTGCTATCTTGACCTTTAACATCATAATTGAGGCAAGAGTATTTTACATTTGTGTTTATCATTCTAAAAATTGAGGGGATTGCTTCGTTTTTTAACTGCAAGCATGAGCCACTATGATTAATTCTCTCCATTAATCTCCATTAATTAATTTTGTCCACTTTAACTGGACAAAATGGTAATACCTGTGATGTATTTAATCTTGTGGATTCAGTAGGTAGATATGTAATTTTTTTAAATTATCTAAATTATACATAATTTTGTTAAATCAGCTTCAATTTACTTCAAATTGTCTGTGATCTCCCTTAAGATTCAGTGGTTGAAAAGTCAGACTGAATATGTCAAAGTAGATATCCATTCCCGTCTAACTAGAAGTGGAAAACTAAGAGCTATGCAAGATAGAAGATACTATGACTTTTTTATAGGACATCTTAAAAATGCTCTTTTATCAAATTAATATTCACTCTAGCAGGAATTCCCTTGGGTTTACAGGTTATTTTACAGTAAGTACATGATCAAATACATTCATTAAATAGACTGGAAATATTATGTATTTTATTTTTATTTTTTTATTTTATTTTTTATTGAGAAGTAAATATAAATGAGACAGTTTCACAGCTGATTAATAGGACAGTTTTGATAATCAATACACTGT
>NDGN011444674.1:0-15967 GCA_002564285.1 Tympanoctomys barrerae
ATAATCCCAGTGCTAGGGAGGCTGAAAACAGGAGAATTAAAAGCCTGATCTGTGTAGTGAGACCTTGTAGACTCTGTACTAAATACATAAAAACAAAGAAAAGAAAGAAAACGGGAAGATCACTGCGAGTACGATCTGTGCAGTGTGATTCTACACTAAATACATTTTTTAAAAAATTTAAAATGATACCAGTATCAATGCTGTTCAGAAAAATGTCACAACTTTATATTTAACTTTGGATCTCTATTGACATTAAAACCTTTAGTGGACTAACTGAAGATATATAAACCTGAGGCAAAAAAAAGAAATATGAAACAAGTAACACAAAAAAGTATAAATGATTAAAATATTTTCTAGTGGTAAATATAGTACTCCCAAATCCTGACATGAAAACTTCCTTTTTGACATATATTTTCCTAAAACTTTATTTCATTAAATCTGCCATTGTAACACTAATGTATTTAATTTTCAAAGTTATGTCCATCATATTCCTTTACAAGAATTATCCAAATTTGAGTAGTAAGTGAATAGCTTATTTTCTTTCCTAAAAATCCACAGCTCTTATATTTGCCTATTAATTATAAATTTGTCCTATGCCATACATTATACTTTAAACCATCAAGCCACTATTTTCCTAATTGTGAGTAATTACAGTTTTAATTTCCCTTTGATCAAAATAATTAGAAAAGAGGCTTTACTTTTATGTCTTTAGTAATTTCCTCACTTAAAAGGGTTTGCTATTATATTGTCTTGCTTGGTAGCCAAGTAATATAAACTGTGTTCTTTGTAGTTTGAGGTGTTTCTTTAACCATATTAACTATATCATCTGATATTTTTTCCCAAATCATTTATCCAAGACCTAGAATAATTATGCTTTAAAAATAATTTTCTGTTTCAAAAGTTGTGCTTTTGTTAAAGGTAACAATAATGAAGAGATCATGTTTTAGGATTTCAGAGCAGTGGAAAGAAAGAAATCCGGGAGCCTCTGGACCCTAATGCTCTTTGCTTCCCAATTATGATACAGCTTTGCAAATGACAAACTTGTCTAAAGAACTAAAAGAAAAGAAAAGCAAATAAATTTTTTTAAAAAGACTCCAAGCCCACCTATTGCTGTTTCTGAGTTCTTGCAGAGGGGTGACAGGTGTCCATATATAAACAGATTACAACACAGCAAGAACTGTGCCTCCTTTTGAATTTATGCTGACAGTGGCCGGACTGTACGTGTCCTTGGACGGTTGTTGGTAACAGGCTAGTTAAGGACAAAGGAAGAGCTACTCAGGAATTTCTAGATCCATCATTTTCATTCAGCCAGCTCTCTTCTGTTTAATCATGTAAATTCAAAATTTTAATGGAAACATAACCCTGAATACTTTGATTTACAATACAATTTAACAACTGCTACTCAACTTGATGCTGTTTCTTTTATTTCATTTTTGGTAAAGAAAGTATTTCACCTGTGTTTTCACTGAAGGTCTCCTTTTTTATTTATTTATTTATTTTTTATTTATTTTGCAGTACCAGGGATTGAACTCAGGACCTTGTGCTTGCCAGGTAAGCACTTATTTTATCTCTCCGTCCCAGGTCTCCTTTTTAAATTGTTTAAGCCTACTTTTTCCTCACTTACTGCTTTTTTCGCTTCAGTTATGTAAGTTATTCTATCATTTTTCTGTATTGTCTAAATAGTAGCTAAGATATATATTTACCCATTATTTGATTTTAACCTTGCTGCATCATTTTGAAACTTGAAAAACAATACAGAAAAATTGGCCTCTGGGAAATGAACCGTTTTTACCTAATCTGAGAGCCTCTGACTTTTACATAAGAATTTGATACATTTGTGCTCAAGGTATAATTAAATATCTGATTTTACTTAGGGACTGGAGGCTATTGGCTTCAGAGCAAGACTAAAATGAGTTACTGCACTCTTTGTGCTGCAGGTGCAAAGAAGCATTAAAGACTTCATTGCACTGTGGTGGTTACGCTGAGTATGCGTCAGGACAATGAGGTCTAAATCCCAGAATGTTCCAGAATGTACAAGCCAACGTGTCAGGAATTCTGCTGATTCCATCTGGGCTGGAGATTCCTTAGATCTGTTTAAAATCCACAGATGAAGTTTAGGAAGCACAGATCTTATCATTATTTAGTCAAAAAATGTGCCATAAGAAAAATAAATTGCACAATGAATTAAGTCAGCAATTATTAGAGTAAAAAATGAAGTCTACATTAGGAAAAATATTCAGTGTCCTTGAAACAGATTCTGAATCTATAACAGAAATGAATTGTAGCTGGGGATGGCAGCACATGCCTATGATTGCAGCACTGGGGAGCCTGAGGCAGGACGATCCCTGCAAGTTCAAGCCCAGACTAGCCTACAAAGTGAATTCAAGGCCAGCCTGAACTACATAGTGAAACCCTGTCTCAAAAAGACAGAGAGAGAGAGAGAGAGAGAAAGAGAGAGAGAGAGAGAGAAAGAGAGAAGAGAAAAAAGATAAAGTCAACTTTCTCAAAGAACTGATTATGAACCCTAATTCTGCATAAGTAAATAAAACATAATTCATCTGCTACTCAATTTCCTTCCTCACTTCAATATCTGATGTAGACAGGAGGGCATGTTAAAGCAGAAGATGCAAAGTGTTCAGGATCTACGAAAAACTAGTGTTACCGCCCTCAGATGTCCACAAACTAAACAGAACTATCACTGAAGAGCACAGCAGTTGTCCCACAGCCATGAAGGAGGGAACCCTCTGCTACAGGAGGAGCACTTAGCTGTTTGCTTGAGTGACAGAAATACTTCAAAGAGCAACCACTGAACTAAAATGCTCCCAGTATTAATCTGCATTTATATGGAACCACTATAAGCTGATAAAATGTGAAAATGTACCTCTTGGAATCACTCCTTTAAGTGCATTTAAGTCATTCTCCTATTATCCAAACTTGTCATTTCAACATCATTAACAAAGCTAAAATTTGTGAGTTATACAATTTAATAACTATATCCAATCTAAAAGCAAATTCCTATGTATTGAAAAAAATATGACTTTTAAAGGTAAAAAAAAATTTTAATTAAGCTTTTATTTCAGTAGGGTATTCAAATAAAACCAGTGTGCCTGTAGATCAAATTACCAATTACAGCTTTAGATAAAATCAAATTAAGAGAAGGCTTTCCATATTTAGTTCTACTAAAAATAATACAGATGTAATTTAATAAAAACAAGTTCCCTCTTGCTATCTGCTTTATCATTTTAACTGTTCAGGCATACTGAAGGAAAGGTGTTCTGTTTTGTTTTGGTACAGGCTACGCTTTTACAAAATTCATATGTTTACTCCAAAAGAAGAGATTATACATATACATAAACATATTTATATGTATATAAACACATATGCATAAATATATACCTACAGTTAGGTATACATTTGCATATTACTTCACTTGAATAAACAAAAAAATTAGATCACTAAAATTTAACAATAGCTGATGAGGCCCCTTCCTTCTCTAATTAGTCTTAATGCAAATTTAATTTATTCTCTAAGTAAACACATAAACATATACAAACATATAGTTTTTCAAATATATAGACAAACAAATATATAGATATGCAAATGAGCACTAAATTATTTGCTTTCTGAGAAACTGAGGTGTGTCATTTGATTATACTGAAAGAAAATTTCTATTTGGTTTCATAGAGCACAGTTGAAACCTCTTTAACTTGTTATCTGTTAGACACTGTGTTTAATACCTTTCATGTTCTTCAGTTTGCATGAGACCATGCAGTCATAGGCAGTAGTGCCCCGGTTCTATCAGAATGGGGTTTACCAGACAAGGAGGGCCGCTTTCCGGAGCTCTGAGGCCTTTCCATGATGTCTTTACTATCTGCTGCCTCAAAACCATCTAAAAACTTGATTTTTTAAAAAAGCACGTCAGACGATGAATGGATAAAGAAAATGTGATATAGATACACAGTGGAGTATTTTTCAGCCACAGGAAGAATAAAATTCTGATAGTTTGAAGTAAACTGATAGATCTAGAGGTTACCATGTCACACGACATAGGTCAGAGTGCAAAAGAGAGAAAGATCAGATATTCTACATAATACGTGGAATCTTGAAAAGATGACAAGAAAGCAAGAGTCACTTTCCCATTGTTGGGAGAAAAATACTCAATATCTGTAATTTAAAAGTGGAAAATAGCTCAGTGGATTGAAGCACCTGCAAGCAGATGCAGGGGCTGGAGGTTCGATCCCCAGGCCTGCTGTGCCAGCCCTGCCCCTGGGGCACACTGAGACAGTGATTGAGACTGGGCATGGTGGCATGTGCCTCTAATCCCAGCTCTTGGGAGTCTGTAAACGGGTGAATTACTACTGTCCACATTCCTATTATTATTCACATTTTCAGAGCTCTGACTAGAATATCTTGCCAATCTGTTTACAACATTCTAAGGTATTTCTAGTTGGCATTTCCAAATATTTCCAAACTCATCCCACAAACCAATTTCAAAGGCTTCTGAACCACATGGTCTGGTGTAGTCATACCAATGACCCTCCTGATCTGGCATTAGTATCTTTCTTCATCATTTTTTCATTGCTAGCACCAAATCTCCACACTGACGGTTTCTAATGGGTTCAGCCCAAAGCTGGCTGGCTACAAGGCAGAAACATAGTAGAAGGACATGTCAGAGGAAAGCTACTCATCACGTGCCAACCAGGAAGCAGAGAGACAGAGAGCGGGAGGAACTGGGATGAGAATACACCCTTCCAAGCCACACTCTTTAGCGAAACACTCTTCTGACCAGGTCCCTACTCCAAATGAGAGATTTCTCTAAGACATTTCAGATCTAAATCATAACAGATGTTATTATTAAACATGAATAAGTGAGTAACAGGGGTGATGGGGGGGCATAAAGGCCATTATAAAGATAATGAGGAAGTATGAAAAAATATAGCATAGACTTTGAAACTTCCCCCAAATGTGAAATCAGTGGGAAGACTGAGGCAAGGTGTGACGGGAGATGAAAATGATCAGAACATGGTTATGTGTATTCTGCCAAATGAAACCCATTCATCTGTATAAACAATCTGTATAACCTGTGATATGCTGTGAGGCTACCTCCCAGAGGCTAACCTGACCATCATGCTGATGTTTAAATGGTTTCCACAAGGAGATATGTACCATTATCTACCCATCAGCAGTAAAGAAGCACCACTGAGATAAAAGAGAGAAAGGCACTGTAGACTTCCTGGTACAAATCTCTGAAGAAGTCAAAGACTGCCAAAGACTGCTTTATTGCCTCTTGTGCCAAATGGAATCTAAAATACACAAAAGCTAGGGTAATATTGTTCTTTGAACTGGTACAATTTTATTTTTTAAAAAAGGCTAAGCTGGAATTCTATACACCTGTGAAGTATATAGGAACAACATTTATTGATGGCAAAAAGTACATCAGTTAGTGGGTCAGTCAGTCGTAGCTCTGTTCACAGGCCGGAGCAGCAGGGAGTGTGCCTCTGTTGATAAGTGGTAATGACTTAGTTGTGTGACCATTTAAAATCAACATGTATTTCTGAGATTCAACATGAAAAGGAACTTCATTTTGTTGACTATTCATCTAAATACCTCTTTTCAAGTCTCCAGATCTACTAGTTTTGTTCCACTTACTGAGAAACCTGAGATCTCCATTCAGGTTTCTAGAATGAGAGTTAAGCACTTTTCAAGGTGTAAAACCGAACCACTTCCCTATTCCTTTGTCCAGTTTCTACCTTAAATCTGAAGAACTAAAGGAAAAAATAATTTTCAAAAAACTTTATCTTGGTATGAGTCACTAGATTTTTGAAATGCTTAAATGTATTCACAGTCTGAGCAAACTATTATCACTTTTTTATTAGTCGTAAAGTATAAAACACAGGTGAGAGGTCAGGATATATGTCTCCACAGTCTGCCTGATTTACAGAATAAATGAGATTATGTTTGAACTCTGGAGGCTGACATTTCAATTTCTAAACACACTCAACGCATTTTATCACACTCGGTTAAGCAGATTTTAAGACTTCCAATGAAATTATTATCATTATTTTATGTTGGCTTTAACAAATACAGTGTTATGTATGTGGACTGGTATACCTTTCATTGATGAAAAGAGAATAAGAAATCTTTCTAGGCCGGGATATAACTCAGAGTGGCATAAGCACCTGTGTGGCAAGAATAAGACCCTGAAGAGCCGGCCTGATGGCTCAGCAGCAAACAGCATCTGCTTAGGCAGTGGGCAGCAGCTGTGTTCCCCGGCTTGCTGCGCCTGCCCCGCCCCCAGGGCACTCTGAGATGGTGAATGAGCCTGGGTGTAGTGGCACTCACCTGCAATCCCAGCACTTGGCAGGCTGAAAATAAGAGGATCACTACGAGTCCGATCTGTGTAGTGAGACTCTGTAGATCTTGTATCACCTGCACTAAAGTGCATTTAAAAAAAAAAAAAAAAAAAAACAAGACCCTGAGTTTGATTCACAGTAAAAAAAAAAAAAAAAAAAATCTTTCAAATTAAATTACTTAACTAGCATACTTTATAAATACTACTGACTGGTAAAATACTTAAAACATTTTGTAGGTAAAACTAAGGCTTATTTTATTAGAAGTTCTCTCAAAATCCTAATTTCCAATTGCTATCAATTGTAATTTATGTCCTTCAAAATCCATATTTTAGAACCCTGATCCCCAGTATGACAGTATTAAGATATGAAAAGATCACTATCTGTGAACTAGAAAGCAAGTTCTCACTAAAACTTAACCATGTCACCACCCTGATCCCAGATTTCCAGCCTGCAGAGACATGAATTTCTGTTGTATATGTACTATCCAGTTTATGGCACTTTATTATTACAGAAGCTTGACTTGACTAAGACACCAATATTTTATAAGGGCAGGAGTATGTGATTATTGATGAATGAAAGTGATTTTAAAATAGAGGTTTTAGATAAGAAATTAATAAAACATTGAGCCTTACTTTTTCTAAGAGCCTTTACTTAACTGACACAAGGGGAAAAGAGCTTTATGTTAGTCTTACGGTTAATAGCTCTAAGCCAGCATCAATATGGTGCCAAAATTATTTCATGAATGCCAGGCTCCCAATGCAATAGACTCATATAAAAATTAATTCAATAATTAAGAATCAAAATAGAAATAAATGTATTGTACTAGGAACCCCAATAAACAAAAAATTATGAATCAAAGCATTCTGTATATGAATTATGAAATTAAAAATATTCACTCTATGAAGAAAAAATTATATCATCAAAGCAAATTTAATAATATTTTAACCAATATTTACATACTGGATACAGAACTATAAGCACACGCATTTGAAACCTTATTTAGAAGAAAGCCTGTATCTATATCTAGACTGAATTTATTTATTTATTTTTATATATTTAGTACAGGGTCAAAAGAGTCTCACTATACAGATTGAACTCATAGTGATCCTCCTGCTTTCAGCCTCCCAAATACTGGGATTACAGGTGTGTGCCACCAAGCCCAGTCTCAGTCACCATCTCAGTGCACCCCACGGGCAGGGATGGCACAGCATGCTGGAGATCAAACCCCGGTCCCTGCAACTGCCTGAACAGGTGTTTTAGTCTGCTGAGCTATATGGCCAACCTTAGACTGAATTGATTTTGATACATTTTTATTACTGGCCTACTGAAAGGAACAGTTAATGCCTAACTTATTCTTTTTAATTTTTTGACCAATTTCACATGCTTATATTGGGTAATCTGAACAACTAATCTGAAGACAACAATATGCACTATTAACAACCATTGTTGAATTCCTATCATGTTGTTTAGTGAAATGCCACAACCTTCCTTTTTTGCACTTTTTTTTATTTGCTTTAAAAAAGAAAAAAGGAAACAAAAGATCTTTATGAGTGAGTGCAGTACCTTTCTCTTGCTTTCGACGCCTAGAATCACACTGTGATCACTGCCATTTCAGGCCATGTCTACATTCCCTGCTCCTGCGAGGGCCTTAATTCTTAGACTGCCTCCTCTAACACACACTGCAATCCCTCTGTTGCTCTTCACATACACATACAACTATGCTCCAGCAGACTCAGAAAGATCTTGGCCCCTTCATTAAAACTACCCACTTTATTAAACAATAAATAAAACATTTATTTTTCGCTAGCTTATTTGCATGTTACAAAGCTATCACAAAAATTCGCACATTAATTTTGTGATCATTTTTTCCACAGACGTGACTTCCTTCCATCTCCAAAAGCTGATATCAGGATTGGCAGTAGAGGACAGATATTCATGCCCTTCCTACTAAAGAGAGAATGCCTGTAAGAGTCACCCAGGATCCAGGGCTGGGCTTCAGATTCTCACTCAGATCTCCTAATGGGCAGCTCGGCAGTGTACGCACAGTGTCCCCAAGACAGAATCTGGCTGATTATAGGGCGGCTGAACATCCCTGACACTCCACGGGAGGCTCAGATGCACAGCAGCACCCGGAGCACTGTGGTGGCCCAGCCAAGAGGAAGAAGGGACAGGACAGCAGAGGAAGCGTCTGCTTTATCCCAGGTGTGCTGAATAAACTGTACCACGCGCTCCCCAAAGCAGCCTACAA
This sequence comes from Tympanoctomys barrerae, assembly GCA_002564285.1. NCBI lineage: Eukaryota > Metazoa > Chordata > Mammalia > Rodentia > Octodontidae > Tympanoctomys > Tympanoctomys barrerae. The sequence continues at coordinate 8,602 of NDGN011444674.1, forward strand.
GGTAGCTTTCATTGTGCTAACTTTACAGAAGTGGAAGATAAACCTCTAACAGATCTGATCACCTCTAAGCAATGTGATCATCTGCACAACTAACACATAGTGTAGAATAAAACTAAAAATCATTAAGTCTGTATGAATGTCTCCTTTTTCTGTAAAATATTTTTGTTACATATATACATATATAACACATTTACATCTTTACTAAAGTATACAATGCACCATATATATGTATCTATACATATGTATATCCATATACATATATATCTATATACAGATATGATTAAACCTAAATACATACCACAGTTTAATGAATAAACATTCACTGCAAGTAAAAGAAACACGCCTCTTGGGAAACTACTCACATTTTAATTTCATTCTTCCATTTTAACAATTAACTTTTATATGGATTATAAATATTTTGAGTATCACTAAATTAACCTTTTTTCCATTATTTTTAAATGTACTCAAATTAAATATCTACTTTCAAAGCATATACTCGACTTCTAAAGTATCAAGTGTCAAAAACAAAATAATGGAGAAAGCCATAAGTACAAATCTACTTTTCTCTGTAAAAATTAGCATGCCACAAATGCCTGAAAAAAATATACTGTAGATATTTTTTCAAAACAGATGAATGAAACTTCAAGGTCAACTGACAAAAGTCAGTGACTGGCAAAAACATGTTCCCTCAAGTGTTCAGGTTTTGTGGCGTCCCTTTCATATCCCCTTCAGTGTCACCTGGCTATCAAAGGAAGGAGCATTGCAAATGTGCCTTTATACCTCATTTCCTGCAGTGGAATATCTAATCTACTACAACATGCCATTAGAGTTTGAAACATGCCTTTGGTATTCAAACAAAAGCAAGTTCATCAGGATTTCTGATTTACTTGTACACAAAGCTCAACAGAGTGACTGCTACATTATCAAGACATTCCGAATATGCCTATCTTACATCATCATAAATTCAGAAGGTAGGCAGGAGGAAACTGAGGAAGAGATAACTTTACACTTGAGAGATAACTTCTATATGAAACATACTGCGGTTCCTCATTAAATAATTTCTGGGGCCAGGGAGACAGTTCAGTGGCATAAGCACCTGCCTTGCAAGTGCAAAGTCCTGAGTTCAATCCCCAGTACCACCAAAAAAAGAAAAAAAATAAAGATAATGATTTCTGAAAACATATGGACTTTACATAAATAATAACTTAAGAAACATACACAGTTTTGTGTACTACCCTAAAATAAAATAACATGTTCCACTAAAGCACTACCATTTACAAGTAAAAAACCTTAGGTCTTTCTGTTTCTGCCTACTTCAAGGTAAAGCAACCTGGAACTTGGAAATGTGGAACTCAGAAAGCATGGCAAGTGTATTAGTACAGTATGTTATCTACTGCCATAGAAAATGATGTTTATTAATTACTTTGTGTTTGAGTTCACTGTAAAAGAATTTTTAAAGTGTAAAATATTATTCACATGAGCAGTGCACTCATCTACTGTCACACTCAGACACAGAAGACTTGTAAAGTTACTCACTAGCAACAACTCAGATTTTCTCCTTGTTTTTCTATATCTAGGAAAGGGTCTACAAGACCTACAGGTTCTCACTACGTAGATCAGACTCCTAGTGATTCTCCTCTTTTCAGCCTCCCAAGTGCTGGGATTACAGGTGTGCGCCACCACACCCAGTCCCAAACCCAGTCTCCGCATACCCCACAGGCAGGGCCGGCATGGCTCACCAGGGATCGAACCCCAGCCGCTGCACCCTGCCTAAGCAGGTGCTTCAGTCCACTAAGCTATCAGGCTGTCCAAAATAATATATATATATTTTTGCCCATAATATCATCTCAGTAGAAACTGATACAAAGCTCTTAAATCATTTCAGATATTTTATAAGAAACAAAGCAAACCCCATCATAAATTGATTTCATAAATTATTTAAAATCATATGAAAAGGGCCGGCCAAATAGTTCAGCAAATTAAAGTGCCTGCAAGCAGGAGCAGGGGCCGGGGGTTCCATGCCCGAGCCTGCTGTGTGGACCTGCCCCCAGGGTGCACTGAAATGGCAATTGAGACTGGACATGGTGGCGCAGGCCTGTAACTCCATCTCTTGGGAGGCTGTAAACAGGTGGATCACTACAAGTCCAATCTAGTAGTGAGAGCCTGAAAACCCTGTAGACCCTTCCCTAAAATACAAAAAATAAAAAATAAATAAAATTATATGACAAATGAGAGAAGTGTTAACCATGACAAGATGCAACAACTAATAATTCACACATTTTCCATTATTATGTCTGTGTAACAGTTTCAATATAATTAGTTTCCATTCTTGTTTTGTTTCAGAATTCCTAAGGCACTCTAATACATGTATTATAATAAACATAATAGATACCAAAACATATGTACTATCATATTAGAATACTAGAATAGATGTCAAACATGCATATACATACACACATACATACACATCAAATGATATTTTATCATAACCATTCATTTAGTTAACTCCTTTAATTAGAATTTTAGAAGGAAATTTTGATTTAAAAAATTGTCTGTCTTACCCTGAACCTTAATTTTAAAAGTTAAGGAAGAGGTTAGCTGTATGCTAATGAAATAAAACAAAACAAAATGAAGTCTCCTGCACTAAATATCCACATGTAAGTTGTTCTGAAGGGGAGGAATGTCCACCTGCACGCTGCTAAAATGCAAGCCACACCTCGATTATTGCTGCCGAACAACTGGCAAGGTTTATTTAACAAATTTCATGCCAGCCTTCTGAAGTATGCGCCCTGTCCCTTTCCGCACATAATTCAATGTACACACTTTTCTTCTGACAGACATTTTGAAAGATCAAAGAACAGAACAAAGGCAAACTGTGACACGGAGTGCGAGTTCCGAACCACTGAGATGAATGGTGGGATTAGCCAGAAAATTCGTGATGGCACCGTGGACTGCAGGAGCGGCTCTGCTTCTGCGATTGCAGCTCAGGGCCAGGGATGCTGAGCCTCTAGACAGCCGTTTCCCTCTCTGCCCCTCCAGGAACCACTGCACTATTTCAACGAGTCCACACATCAGTGCCAGTCAGTGCAATTCACCTGACATCTCATTATAGGCTTTAAGCAACTGGATGTCATCTAGAAGAGGACAAATAGTTCATTATGCAAACCACTATGGACCAAATAGAACGTTTATGCAAAACGCGTCAACTAAGATCCAGTATATTGCCAGCAAGGGCTACATAAAAGTCAAATAAAATAAACTGGCTATTGTAGTATACACTCCTTAAAAGGCACAATGATCCCATTGCCTTATATTTATGATTTACAGGTTTATGTTATAAAAACCAGTGTTCAGCTGGCTAAACAAAACAATCTGGTTTTATGCATATATACTTGAAACAAAGAATTAGATTAGGAGTGAGGTTTTAGCTACATTGAGTTCTCTGATCTAGATGTACAAAAAAAAAAAAAAAAGAATGTTTAGGTTCACTAGCTGGAGTTCAATATTTTCAGCAATTTCCAGCCACCTTCTAAATTAATGTTTTCAGCAGTGTCATACACCATCATGTTGACTTTAGAATATGGCAAAATATCAAAATCCTGGCCAATGTTACTCCTTTCACTGCTAGCTTGAAAGGATATGCAATTAATTATATCAGAGATTTATGGGATTCTAACTAGAACCACACTGACGGCCTTGCCAGTGAGTTGAAGCGGTAACCCGCTCAGGGCTGGAAGAACCTGGAGAGATACATGCCCAGTGGCTTGCAGGAATAAATTTACTTTCTTAATAGCTTGTTCTCTAGTCTATTAAAATTCATAATTTATCTTTCCCTTGGAGTATCATTGTCGCCATTGATGAGTGATGTTTGTAGTTATAAAAAGGGGAAGTGAAAAACGTAAGTCTTTTTTAAAAAAATGTAATATGCTTTGAATCAACCAAAAAAAAAAAAAAAAATCATTGCTCTGGCAGGTGGTAGACAAGTTGACCTTATAATTCCTTCTGAGCCTGGAATGATTTAGTGATTTTCTACAAACAGTTTTTTTTCTTTTCAGAACAGCAATTACACTGATGCAAAGAAGCCCACTCTGGGATGGAGGCTGGAAGAAGCACAGGGAGGCGTCCACTTCCCCACGTGTCCCTCTGAATATCTTCTCCACCGACCATGAACACTTGTCACGATGTGCTCTGGCCCATTCTGCACATGTACTTAAATTAATAATGCTCACTCTCCTAAATTATGTGGCTTCATGTACAGCCTCCTGTACTGTCTTCTCCAAAGTATTTCAAGGAAATTTATTTCACATAAAATTAGAAATTGCACAAAAGGCATCAGTAAGTCAAGAAACACTGGCCCCAGAGCTCAATATAAAATATTCTCAAGACTTCTATGTGAGAACACTAACTTAGAAACATTTAAAAGATAGGGTGAAGCAAAAGGTGAAAAGGGAAGCTGAAAGAAAAAAAGAGAGAAGAGTAGGTCTACAATGTAACCCAACTAATTCACTTGCAGAAAGCATGGCAAGTATATTAGTACAGTATGTTAACTACTGCCATAGAAAATAATATTTATTAATTACTTGTTTTAAGTTCACCGTAAGAAAATTTTTAAAGTGTAAAAAATTGTTCACATAAGCAGTTCACTAGTCTACTGTCACACTCAGAAACGGAAGATTTGTAAAGTTACTCACAAGCAATAACTCAGAGTTTCATTTCATTTTTAATCCAGAAAAATTAAGAGATATCCAATGGTCTAGTCAATTTTTTAAACCCAGAGACATGGAAGCTGTAGCACTTTAAATACAGAAAGTATACTGAAGTATAACAAGAAGGGAAAATTTCAGAAAACTCTACATGTCTTATATGTAAACAGTATAAAAGAGCTTAGCTAGGTGGTAGGTTTGCATGGGCTGAAAAATGGTTTTAATAGATGTTTAAACAACTAACAGATGGAACAAAAGGATAATTTATAGTCACTGTGTCTCAATAATGACATGGATTTGCTTTTGGGCAGCAATATATTCGGCATAAGGCTGTGGCTGACATAGCAAGTTCATCAACTGTCACCCCTGCTTCTGATCAAGGGCACCATGCACAGGTCTTTCCCTCCTTGGCTTGAGGTCTCCTTATGTAAGAATTTCTGCTCTCAGTTTTGCTGAAATGTCTGCATATCTGAAATCTGGTCAAGTTCATTATTCTTCTCCAACGTATGACAGAAGACATTCACAAAGCTCAAAAAGTAGAGAGAATGAATCCTTATTGTTATAAGCATAAAGGGGATAGTAGAGGTCCAGCCAGATAGCTCAAAGGACTAAAGTGCTTGCTTAGGCAGAGCACAGTAGTGGAGGTTCGATCCCTGGGCCTGCTGTGCCGGCCCAACCCCTGGGGCACACTGAGATGGCGATTGAGACCGGGTGTGGTGGCACGCACCTGTAATCCCAGCACTTGGGAGGCTGAACACAGGAGGATCCCTATGAGTCCAATCTGTGTAGTGAGAACCTGTAGACCCTGTCCTAAATAATTTTTTTTTAAAAAATCCACAAAGGTGGTAGTACAAAAAGTATAAAATTAAATCAGTAGGCTTTTCCCAGAAAATTATCCTTTTCTTTTCAGAAAATAAAGGAAAGTTTAACAATTCAGTTGTTGTGCATTACCAACAACATATATATGTGAAGGGCAATGCTATCATTAATGGAACTAAGCAAAGTCTAGAAAGAGTCATGTGCCTGATACACTGCAAATCACTGGTAGTCAGGGATACTTGGTTAACTGTACAAAATAATAATAATAATTTGCAGGCCTACCTCATGGTCTAAACACAAAATCCCAGTTAGATTAAAAGGCAAAACATAATAGGTCTTTTTAACTTTAGAATAAAATACAGGAGAGTATCTTCATGTTATACTCATTCATATGCAAGAATTTTCAAATAAATTATAAAAGAGCATTAACTGTGAAATGGTAAATTTGAATCCATCACAATTTAAAACCTCTCTTAAAGACTAAGTGAACATGAAAAGAATAACAATCTGGGAAAAGATCCTGGTGATACAAAATTGACATGCAATTAGTAAAAAGATTTTTTCCACAATTTCTAAATAAAACAAGATATAGAAATAACCCAAAAAAAGAACAGAAGAAGCATTTCTCATGAAGTAACACTAGCTGAATAAACACATCAAAAATACTCAAACTCATGCTAATCAGTGAAGTAGAAATTAAATCCCAAAAAACCTTCTCCAGAAGACAAAACTGAAGACATTAGAATACACAAGTGTTTGAAAAGATGAGGAACAAAAGAAATAAACATACACTGTGGATGGGCCTATAAACTGGTTTTAGACATTTTTTAAATAATTCAGAATTATTAAGTTCAATATGTTCTTGCCCTGTGGCTCCATAAGCCCAAGAAAAAGATACACATGTACCAGGAAACACACACAAACATGAAAGTAAATGTGATTCATTCAAGTAATGAAATATTAAAGTAAAATGAAAATGAATAAATTCTACTTATACTTAGTACCATTTGAATGAGTTTAGAAGCATAATAGTCAATGAAGAAAGCAAGATGCAAAAGACACTCACTTTAGTACACCATGTTTACAAGGCCCCAAAACAAACAAAGCAAAAGATTGCATTCTGTTCTGCTTTTTCCAAGGAATAAGAACTATAAAACTAGATGAAAAACAGGAGTTGTTATAGAATTCAATTGCACTGAAACTCTGCACTACACATATTGGAAGTAGATTTATAAACACTAGGCTTATCATCAATTGCCTGCTATATATACATATGTATATAGAAAACCTCACAGTAAAGCACAATTGTAATTTTAAGGGTATATTTTTTATATTCAAAAGAAAGAAAATTTTTGGCCTCCTGATTCTATTTGGTTTCCACAAGGCTTTTATTAATTTTTATGTCATTCAAATTTCAATGAGATCTATTATTTGAAAATCTGGTCTTTCCCTTGAAATACAGCCAGAGCTAATTATTCTAGGCCCACATTCATTCCTGGTGCAGAACCAGGGCTCCTTCCTGCCCAATGACTCGTGTCCAGCTGGATTTCTTCTTCAGTGTTATTACTTGGTCTTGATAAATATCTCAGTTTGCAACCCTTAGAATGCACTGGGAATAATCATCCCTCTCTTGAAGTCCTGAAATTAAATATGATTTTATTTCTTCTGTTTACTTATCCATGCCTTTAAGTATTATGCAATAAATATTTATTGGTGCAAAAGAAACAATAACATTGTTTTAATAGATTATTCAGATAGAAAATGATGAAATCTTATAAAGATGGAAAGAGAATGATAAACAAGATATCTAAAAGTGTTGTAAACCACACACGTTAGAAATTGCA
>NDGN011444677.1:0-12853 GCA_002564285.1 Tympanoctomys barrerae
TTCAATCCCCCAGCACCACATGCCAGCCAGCTCCGCCCCCTGGTGGGCTGAGCTGCCCCCCCAATAAATAAATAAATAAATAACACAGTGTCTGACCTAATGTGGCCATTCAGTGCAAGTGCAATGAAGCTCTCAGGAACTGAAGGGGGCCTACATGCCTGGTGTGCTCGCTCACACACACCTATGGTGCCAGCACTCTGGCAGGCTGAGGCAGGAGGGTGGCAAGTTTGAGCCCAGCCTAAGGCAAGTGAGCAACTCAACAAGACCCTGTCTCCAAATTTTAAAAAATAAAATAAAAAAGAGCTGTTGGTTCAATCCCAGTAAGGCAAAAATAAAAGGAGAGAGAGAGAGAGAGAGAGACCCTACAGGTCCTTAATTGTTGGAAATTTCAAGATCCCATCAGGAGGGATAAAGAGGTGACATCCAGGGCTACCTGACTCTGTGACAGGCCAGGTACTGAGGGCTTCACCTATCATATCGTGTGATCTCTCCACAGCCTGTGAGCATGGTCCCATTATACACATTTTACAATTGAGAAAATTAAGGCCCAGGATGAAGAAGCCCTGGCCCAAGGTCCCTGAGGCTGGCAGCATTCTGCCCATACACAGGGCGCAGATACATCAGGGCCCTGGGGAAGTCCCCTCATTTCTCCGTGCATCCCAGGGGACTGGGCATCAGGTCAGACCAGGTCCTTCCTACCTTGAAAGGCCAGCGAAGGCCCAGATGTTTTCCGTTAGGCTGCCCTCGATCTCTACCAGGCACGGAGGGCCACCAGGACTGCGGGGCCAGGCCTCCCATGCAGCAGGATCTATGGAGACCACTCAGGGTCAGAGGGAGAGGAACCAAACCCTCCTTTGACTGGCCTGGCCTACCACCTTGGACTCTCACACCTCTGTCCTCTCCCCAAGCTCCACCCAGCAGGCCTCAGCCCCTCCCCCTCCCCCTCCATAGTCCTGCAAGCCAGCACCCCCGCTCACACCCACTCAGCAGTAAAGCTGGCACAGCTGCACAGTAACTGTGCAGGCCTCAAGCACACAGCCTGCAAGCATGCACACCCAGGCTGCTGACGCATGCACAGGCTGCACCCTGACTCACAGGACTCTCTCGCTGACAGTTGCAGCTGGGCCTCATAGGTGCAGCCCCGGTACGCGCCCGAGCGGATCACCTTGCTGCGAATGGCCTTCTTGCGCACCAGTGTGGGCGAGCAATAGGGGTTCCCCAGGCGGGCGTGGCGGGCACTACGGCCTTCTGACTCAGGCAGCTCCTTCTAGGGCACCAAGAGGGGCAGTGGGCAGGCAAATGCAGGCCCAGCCATGCCAGGCCACATCCCTCAAGCCCAGCCCTCCAGCATGACCTCGGAGCCCCTGCCCAGTGGCCTTGTGCGTGCCCATCCTGGCCCGGGTGCTGCATACCCCGCTAGCGCCCCCTAGCTCCTCTGCTGGCAGCCGCCGCAAGGAGACCAGGGCATGGACATTCTGCGTGAGCTGATGATGGCTGAAGGGCTCCCGCACCAGGGTAGCAGGGCCCCCAAGGCTGGAGAGAGGTTTCAGGGACAGGTCCCCTGCAGGCCCAGGGGAAAGGTCAGGCTGTGCCCGCTCTTCAGGGTGCTGCAGGAGGTAAGCGAGCTGGAAGGAGCGACAGAGCAGCAGGTACAGGATCTGCACCTAAGGCAGAAGGGCAGGCTCAGCTGGAGGACATTCCCTGGGGCTCCCCAGGCACCTGCCTGCTCTCCAAGAGTGCATGCAGCCCCTGAGCTTAGGGAGCCCCTCTTTCCCTCTTGAGAAAACGTCTAGTTATCCCTCAAAACCTTCCCACCATGCAGCCTCCCGACCAGCCTTCCTTATTTATTTAATGGATACCAAGCACCTGCTTCATGCAGTACACCTGCTGGGGCACAGAGTCACTCCCTGGCCATCACTTAGGAACTACACTGTGACCCTGATGCAGCATGGCACCCCGTGTGCCTATTTCTTCATTTGCACCTCCCTGTGTCCCTTTGAGGAACACAGAAAACTCCCATGCAAATCCAGCAGCTATTTGGGGCCAGCTTACTGGAACCCTGAGCTGCAGCCACCTGTCACCCCAGTGTCTGGCCACCCAACAGTGACAGCAAATGCTCACTGGACAGAATGCCCCCAACCTCTGCTGCAAACAGCTGTGGTTTACACTGGCTCCGATTGCCAGGTCTATCTAGCCGAGACTCAACCTGCCTGCCTGCCCGCACAGAGCCAGACAGTCCAAGCCCTGGCCCTAGGCTCTACGCTCAGAGAACCCAAGCACCAGTGTTTATCGACAGATTGAAGCTGGAGTGCTCCTGTCACAGGTTCTGTGGGAGTGGCCACCTAAAGGAGTCAAGATAGCTTCACTAAAAAAAAAAAAAAAAAAAAAAAGATGGCTTCACTGGGCTTCACAGGCACTGGGGCCAAGCTCTGAAGGCAAAGAGGTGAGGAGGGCAGAGCAGGCATTCAGGTAGAGTACAGCACCAGCAAAAGCCTGACAGGTGCTCTGGCCCCCAGGAAATGCCAAGGCCACCAACTTGCAAGGGGTAGAGGAATCCATAGTGGGAAAGGTCAAAGGAGGCTTTCATATGGTAAGAGGTAGGGTCCTAGAGGAGCTCAGGCCAGCTCTATGAAGCCCAGATGTCACTGACCCTAGACAACCCCAGCCTCGGTGTGTCCCCTGCCTTGGGCCCCAGGTACCTCTCCAGGCTGGCTACCCGCAAAGAGGTGGCAGAAGAGTCTGCTGGCTGGGCTTCGTGGGTTCCGGGCAACAAAGGCAAACTGGCAGCGGGCTGGGCTCCAGGTAGAGTAGAGGATGCGTCGCAGGCCATGAGCCATCAGGAGTGCCTGGGAGCAGTGTTACCAGGCCACATCAGGCGCCTGACCTCCAACCAGGGCCACCTCACCTCTTGCCCAAGGCTGTCCCTTCCACAGCCTCCACGCAGGGCAGGACTGAGTTCCCTGATGTCAGAGGCCAAGAGTGCACCCTGGAGATTTCTGAAGGGCAAGGGTAAAGGGGACCCTCCAGGGGACTCTCAGAGCAGATGGATGGGGGCTCAGCTGGGCCCCACAGAGGACACACCTGTGCCTGTCTAGCTACCCACACCTTTGCCAGCTCCTCCTACCTCTCCTTCCCCGCTGTAGATCTTGAGACCCTGCAGGCTGAATTTCAGGATGACTGCTCGGCGCCGGGGACAGTCCTGGGTGGAAGGGGGGTAGTGGAGGCCTGCGTTATTCCCTTCCCACCTTTGCCAGGGTACAGAGCTCAGGGCACCAGATGCTTAGAATTTGGGAATGGGGATGGCTCCAAGCAGAATACCACCCCACAACCAGGTCACAGCTCCCATTCCACCTATAGCTTCTAGCTGTAGGGTGTACATTGAGGCAGCCCCAAGGAAGTTCTGGGCATGAGGGCCTGGGTGCAAATGCTCTCTGCTGCCCCCTGACCACCTTTATGAGAGGGAAGGGGCTGCATCTGGTCTCAGGGTTGTGACCCCATGGGGATTCGACCCCTCACCTTCAGTGCCCACAGCTGCTGCCGCACCAGCCACACGCCCTCCTGTGTATCCAGATCATCCACAGGGAAGGAGCCCACATACTGCAAGGCACCAGGCAAAAGGGAAAAAGGGGAGTCAAGCTGTTTCTCTGACCCCAAGCCCCGACACATACATTCTCTGCCACCAAAGAAGCTGGGGCAGGGCAGAGCAGGGCACCACCTTTGGGGCCTAGCCCCTGCCGCTATCCCAATAGGCAACCTTGGTCAGGTCACTCCAGACCCCTCCCTCTGTACAAGGCACATTGCAAGGCCTGGGCCAGAGAGAGGACCTTTCTCCACCTGCTCACCACCCCCAGGAACAGCCTCCAGGGACCACGGGGCACACCCACCTGGGCAAATTTGGTGATACACCTGGGCCGGTAAGGGGTGGGCCCACAATCTGAGGCCCTGCGGCCACCTGCCCCAGCCCTCTGCATGGCCCCCAGGGTGGCGACTTCAAGCTCCACGGAGACAAGGCTGCAAAGGGCAGGGACAAACTCAGTTTTCAGGTGGGTGGGGTTCAGTTCCCCCCCAGTCAGCCTGGCCAGTTTGTTCACTCATTCATTTATCTCACAAATCCTTGCTCAGTGCCCTCTATGTGCCTGCATTGTCCTGGGCACTGGAGACGCAGCCCTGGAGAAATGGTGAGGGCTGCTTACCTTCCCAGGCCAACATTCTCATCAGGAAGAGACAGGAAACTATGTGAGGGCTTGAATGGAGACAAAGCAGGGGAGAGGACAGGAAAGGCCACGTGGGGGCTGCTGGCGACGCTTCTGGGGAAAGAGCTGGGCGTGCCCGGGAGGCTGTACAGCTGTGCAAGTGCTCTGGACTGGAAGTGCAGAGCGGACAAAGACCCTGGGGCTGAAGTCAGGGGTGCAGACCTGTAACCAGCAGGTCACAGTGCTTGCTGGGTCCGTGCCTGTAGCTCTAGCTATCAGGGAGGTCGAGGCAAGAGGCTTATCTGAGTTCAGGAATCTGAGGCTACGTTAGGCAAAAATAGCCAGATCCCATCTCAAAAAAAAAAAGAGGAACCAGGGAAAGGACGGAGGCTGGGAAGGCCCATCACAAAGGATAGGCTGGGGCAGAGCAGTAACAGCCAAGTGCTCTGCAGAGGTACAAAGGCAGGCAAGCAGCTGGAGCCTTTAGGCAGACCTTGCCCAAACAGCAGGCTGGATCCAATTTACCATCCACCTTAAATGTCAAACAAGGAAATTTAGGCTCTGCCTGGTAGCAGCAGGGAGCCACAGCAAGCTACAGTGCAGGAACAGTCCATGGGGGAGGCCATGCGCTGGAAGGCCAGAGCTGACAAGACGGGGGGACTCGTTTTGCAGGCCACTGCCTCTTTGGGGGCCACCCTGACTTCAGCCTGTTCCCTAAATCCCCAATCACTGGTAGCTTCTGAAAACCAGACAAGGCACTGAGTTAAGATATGAAGAAGTTAGAACACTGCCCTGCTCCTTCCTGGGAGTCCCTGTATGCTCCTTCCTGGAAGCTAGTGAGGACAGGAGGAGATTTCCCTTCCGAGACAGCCCTCAAGGGCAGGGGAGCACTTACTCCCCTTTAGAGCCCAAGACCCCAGCTGGTGCTCAATAAATGTGAAATGAATGCATCCGGGACCAGTGATAACAGAAAGAACGGGATAACAGAAAGAACGGCGGAACGCCTCCACCATGGTCCCGGAGGACTCAGTTCCCTCAGCCTTTACCACAGTCAATTTGGATGCTCCCTCTGCCCCCTCCTGGCCAGCTCTCAGCAGCCGATCTGTAAAATCACCCGGGCGATTCCCGCCCCGCTGCCTGGCCCCGCTGCCTGCCCCCATTTCATCAGCAACCCTGGGACAATGTGAAGAGCAGGGACTCAACACAATGCTAGCCAGGCTCCGGCAAGGGCTCAGCAAACGTAGTATCACAGGGGACTCTCAGGAAGCAACTGGGGGAGACAGCAGGGTCTGACCACTTTCAGTGCCCTCCTTCCCTAGGAGACACCCAGTGTGTGAGTGCCTAAGGCAAGGGAGGCCAGGGGTCTGGGGACCAAGAAAGAGCAGAGGTCAAACAGGGAAGGGTGTGACTCACACGACCCATACGACCCAGACTGACATGTTGCTTGCAAGGGCCACTCTTAGCCAGGAGTAAGTGACCTCTGCCTTCCCATGACCCACAAGCCCAGGCTTAGGCCAGGGTACACATGTGGGCAGCTGTCTGTGCCTTCCTCAGCCAGCACAGGAAGAGCTGAAAAACAAAGACCCCTTGAAGCCTTTCCTGGTCCCCCATTCTGTACCCTCCTGCTTTTCGGGGCCATCCCAGCCTCTAATTTCCCCAGCTGAACTCAGGACCTTGAGCTTGCCAGGCAGGCGCTAGTGATGCTGAGCCCAGCTCCAGCCCCAACCCCCAGCCTCCACTTTCTGATCCTGATCATTTTTCACATTATGTCCTTTCCCTATTGTATGTTTGATGTTCAAATAAAACGAAGTTAGATGTGCCACTGACACTACAGCCACGTGACGTTGGCCTCAGGTGAGGAGAGGGGGTGGTCTCAGAGAAGCTGCCTTTTAACTTGATCATCACACCGCGGGGTGCTCCTGGCTGCAGGGAGCGAGGAGGCAGAGACACAAAACAAGCACCGGGTGGAGGGGGAAAGGATGGAAAGACCCCTGGGAACAGAAGCAGGAACAGAGGGGGCCAGAGGACAAAAGCAAAATAGATAAAGAGGGAGGAGAGGGAGCAACCATCGAGAGCAGCTTTCACACCTTGCCGGTGCCAGGCACCTTTCAGGCAGAGAGCCACCAGGGTCAGCACTCACCTCACGGTCACACATAGACAGTGGCCTCACTTCGCCCAGAAAATCAGCCAAAGGCCCTGCGGGCCGCTTCCCACCTCATCCCTTGGGTCCTCACCCTCCCTGAAGCCAGCATCCCCACCTCCCAGCCGCCGCCGCCCAAGCCTGAGGCGCACAGTGCATTTTGCCCCCAGGGCTGGAGTGGTGGGGTCTCACGGAGCTCTGGCAACACAGGGCTTCCATCCCCTGATCTCTGGGAGCAGAGAGAAGTTCTACCTAAGAACTGACTGGTCAGCAGCACCTCCCCAAGATTACAGTTGGAACGAGGTGGGTGCGCTCAGGTCCCTTCGAGGTTTTCCAGGAGGCTCTGCGTAGAAGCAGGGACTGGACAAGTCAGTCGCCCTTCCCGAGCTCACGCGCCGGGCCCTGTGCAGCACCGTGCCAGAGTTGCACATGTCACTGGAGGGGCCACCTCCCCGTGTCCTGCGCTCAGCCCAGGGTGGCTTAAATAGGAAGGCACAACATGCGCGAGAGGAGACTTTGGGGGCAAACTCGGGACTCTTCCCCTAGGCCCTCCTCCCCAGGTAAGCAGGCGCCCACCCTGGAGTCTGGGGACTGCCAGTCTGCCCCAATGGAGGAGGGGAGGAAGAAGCCACTGGGGGTACAGCTCAGATCTGACCAGCTACCAGCTGCTCGCCCTCGCTGGCGGTCCCTGCCAAATGCTCTGGGGCTGCTCCAGCCAGCAGCCTGGTTCTCACGGTCACAACACACCCCCTAGGCCACCTCCGCCGGCCCCCGCCCGTGCAGACAGGGACGCAGATTTTGGAGTCCAAAAGGTTGGCCGCTGTGACCCTGCGCACAAATCTCCTCTCTCCTCTTCCAGAGCCTTTCCTGGGATTACGCACTGATCTTTTCCTCCCGAGGACGCGCACGAGTGGACTCAGTTCCAGCCCTCCCTGAGGCTGGCGACAGTCAAGGGGGTTTGAGCGACCCGGGTCGAGAAGCGGGCGAGTGCAGGGGTTGAGCTTCTCAGTGTGCGGGGTCAAGGCCGCGGCTCCACGGTGACACCTGGCGCGCAGGCCGGGATGAGCTAGGTGCGTGGGTTGCGCACCCACGGGGAGCATCCGGGAGGGGACCAGAACGCGGGAGAAGGAGACGCGTGTCCGGCTCCCGAAACCCGGCACCTTCGCGCCCGGACCACCACCGCCCTGCCCGCGCCTTTCGGCGCCTTCTCACCGCTCCTGCCGCACCTCCGCCGCGAGTCCCCGCCTGACAGCTGCTGGCCGGCGGCCCCGCACAGCCCCAAGCTCTCTAGAGCCGTCGCCCCCGCGCCGCGCGCCCCCAACGTGGCCGCGGGAACATACCCCGGCTTCTCCTGGCGGCCGCTCCGGGCTCTCCCTCCAATCGGCGCCCGCAGAGCCTCTCCGCTCGGCGCTCTGCCCAATCAGAGGCAGTGAGGATCTCTGGCACCGCCCACTCCGCCTGCGCCCCCGACGCTCCGCCTTAAAGGGCCGGGGGCGCATCCTCCCTCCGCCCGGTCCTCTAGGGCTCTGATGCCTCAGGGCCAAGCTGGCTGATCTGCATTTCTGTAGAGGCCTCATCCCCAGCTTGTCCTGTCATCCGGACGGCGACTTCTGCAGTGCCTCCTCCGAGAAGCCTTCCCTAACCACCGGGCTGCACTGTAAGGTGTCCCTCGGCACGCCTGCTCTGCCTCTCCTCTTCCTCGCGAGCGAGCGGCCCAGGACCGGACGGTCTCCTTGCCCAGCGCAGGATAGCGCGGGGTCACAGGAGCATTTAGGATTGGTGGCTTTGACCCGGGCTTTGGGCCTGCCGGGCCGCTGTCACCTTCCCCCTGACCAGGGGTGTCGAGCATCCTCTTGCCGCCTGGCCGCACTCGGGCGTGAACGGAGCCCTCCAACTCCGGGCTTCGCACGGTGCAGTGTCCCTGTCCTTCGGGCCACGCGGAAACCTAGAGATGGGGGAGTGTCAGCTTTTTCAACAAGCGCCCCGCAGGGGCTAAAAAATAAACAGCTAATCTGAGTGACCAAGCTTTTGGGGTGCAGTAAACCTGAAATCTGCAGAGAAAGCTCCCCGGCATCACTATGTATGGGTGCGCGGAGACGGACGCTAGGCACAGGGGAAGCGCTACAGAGACAGGCGGACCTGGGCTGGAGCCTGGGACCTCCTGAGGAGGCGGCAGGAAACATATAGCCTTCTCGTCCCAGAACGCCCAGAAGCCGCAGTGAGATGTCCACGGCTTGGTCTGCACTGGGCGCTTCCTCTTACTAGGGGAAGCCGGCACCTGAATCACCTTAACCCTCGGGGTCTGGCTGCAAAGTAGGATTAGCGGGGCCTGACTCAGCCGCGGAGGGAACACCGGAGCCAAAGAGGGCAAAGGGCATGGCCCAGCGCCAGCCCCAAGGCAGTGAACCGCTCAGTAAATATTGGCTGAGAGTAGCCTTCGCACCGCACCCGTTCTTCAGTTTCTCTTGTATGTTACTGAACCCCAAATGTTTACTGAATCAACACATCAAGTGCTCTGGGAAATAGCCTCACTGTGAGTGGCTGACGCAGAGTACCGAAAGGAGAAGGAGCAAGGTGCTTTGTCAGTTGGTCTTGCCCTCCACAAATCCTATTTCGGAAACAGGATACACAAAAATTAAAGGATTTTCCAGGCTTGACTGCGTCCGCCTGTAATCCCAGCACTCGGGAGGCTGAGGCAGGAAGTTTGCGGTGAGTTCGAGGCCAGCCTGGGCTACACAGCGACAAGACCCTATCTCCAAAAAACTTTTTGATGAATTAATTAAATGGTTAATTCCTAACTCTAAAAGATCAAGAGGATTTTAAAATAGAAGACTAAGTTACTGAACCCATAGTTCCTGTTTTAAGAATATTTAGAGAGAACAACAGAGGAATATTCTATTCAGTACTGAAGCTCATAAATCTCTGGTGCATACGTTTATTCCGATACATTTTAAAATGGCAGGAATTTTGTTGCTGTCCGAAATGTCAAAAGATCAAAGAATTAGATTCAGATGAAGAAAGAGCTAAACCTAGGGGAAGAATTTTGCCTTTTCAGCCTGAGGCAAAGACAGAGAGGGTAAGGATATGAGTGGCAGGCACTGTGCTAGGTCCCAGGGGCACAGAACTTACAGAAAAGCACACAAGATGCCATCTAGTTTTCGATGCATTCAAAGTCTGGGACATTGACTCCCGGTTTTACTGCCACTAAGAATTCTCTTTTATTGGTCTTTACTCCAGTTTCGGAATAGTGTTTTGTGCTGTGCCTTCGCCTGTAATGGGGAGGCTGAGACAGGAGGATCTTTGTGAATTTGAGGCCAGCCTGAGCTATGAAGTGAGTTCAAGGCCAGCCTGAATTGCACAGGAAAACTATCTCAAAATGGAAAAAAAAAAAAAAAAAGGACTAGAGTGTTTCAAAGCCAAATGCTGTACTCCAGCATGTTAGACGTACAAGCTCCTAGGCATCCATAGAAGGTAAGGAACTGTCGCAAGCATCAGCCTTCTTCTAGGCAAGCCCACCGAGTCCCACCACAGACCGCAGCCTGAAGCAGTCCTCGCTGTGTCATCTGCCCGGGTGTCTGGGCTCGCACTCCTGCCCGCACAGCTCCCAGGAGCCACCAGCTCTAGAACCTCACCCTCCGGTGGTGACTCACTTGTGCAGGAAGCCCGGAGGGGCAATCCAGGTAAAGCAGGGGAAGGGATGACAAAAAAAGGCAAGCTGGGGTGGGGCGGGAGTCGTGAGTGCCGAACACTCATGTGGTGGTATTTCCTGATGAGTCAGTGACAGTTGCTAAGCCACACAGGTAAGCGCAACATCTTTCTGCAGGATCCTGGAATGTGGCTCCAGAGCAGCCGGCAGCAGTGAATGGGACAGAATGGCGCCTCAGTGGGAAGCAGAGGCTGGAAGCGAGCTCCCAGGGCCTGCAGAGCTGCGTCTCCGGCACCTTCCCAGGGCACGGCGCCTTCCTGTGGCTCCTTGAGGCACCTTCTCCTGCTCATAGTCGCCTGCCCTGGCGTACCCGTTCAGTGGTTGCCTGATGGCTGTCCCTCCAACTCACCCCCTGAGTTCAATTCTGGGTACCGCATGTTGTCAAGAAGAGGGGCTTTTGTTTTTGTTTTTTAATTACAGGCACTGTGTTTTCCCAAATCATATGTTGAAGTCCTAACCTCTGATACCTTGGAACATAACCATATTTGGAGATGAGGTCTTTAAAGAAGTAATCATTAAAATGAGGCCATCCTGATCTGAGATGCCTGGTGTCCATGTGGACATAGGCAAGTACGGAGGGGAGTCTGTGAGGCAGGAGGAAGATGGCCATTAACTAGCCAAGGGGACTAGCTCCTTCCCTCGTGGCCCTGGAGGAACCCATCCTGCTGACTCCCTGACCCCTGACCTCCATCCCTCTGGAGCTGTGCCGTGACATCGCTGAAGCCCCCAGTCTGCGGGACTTCATTGCAGCAGCCCCAAGCAGACACATACAGGATTCAGCCATTCATCTCCTAGGAAACAGGCCATGGCATTGTCCTGCCTGCTTCCTCTTCCCTTGGCAGAAAGTACGGAGCTTCTAGGGTGGGGAGAAGCACGATGCATGGCCAAATCTAGCACAGCTCTCACTTGGCCACTGGAGAACCAGACTGTTGAGAGACCTGACCAAGCCCACAGAGCTAGTTCTAGTTTCAAGGGCCAGGGCAGCATGGATTCCCAAGGACAGTGGATGAGTACTCCTTGGGGATTGAGGGGTAGGCCATGGTCCTCCCCCTGCTCTGTCTCTAGGGAATTCTCCTCTTACCTGCCAGCCTGACTCAGCACTATATTTGCTCCAAATTACAGTCAAAGGACACCACTATTTATCTTATTATTGTTTCCCATTTGAAAGCAGGGGGACAAAGAATGACTCCTCAGTTGCTCTCAGCTGTGGAGTACAGATCTGGAAAAAGAGAAGCCATTACCAGAAACACTTTTTAGGAACAAGAACAATCTGCTGGAAGACAAGACAGGTAGACTCTTGAGGACATAGGCGTAGGCAAGGACTTTCTATCTTAGAAGACCCCAGTTTTCTCAGAGCTTTCTTTCTAGCCAAACTCACAATGTAAGTCATCCACTTAGACAGCTATGAAGCTGAATGCAGCTATTAATTCTAGGAGTTTTTTTGATGGCATTCTGAGGGTGTGCTATGTAGGGTATCGTGTCATCTGCAAATGAGGAAAACTTAACTTCTTCCTTTTCTATCCATATTCTTGGAGCACCAAGGTGGAAGGGTGGAGGCAGTAGAGAAAGCCTCTCTGAGAGTCGCTGTCTAGACACTGTAATATAACAATGTGAGGAAGACAAGAAGGAGGGAAGCAGGTTCCCTGGACCCAGGAAAGATCTGAAGCAGGAATTGAAGCCCATGGAGAGGGTGAAGAGAGAAACTTCAACAAAGAAGAAAGAGGTAGTTGATCGTGCCTTCTCCCTGAGATGGGACTCACTGTGCCAGAGGAGCGGTTCAAACTGGTAGACACATGGTGCCTGCTGGCAACCCCAGAGGCCTCCACAGAGAGACACAGTGATGGAGGGGAACAGCAAACATGAAGGACTGCACTAACCGGGGGTGAGTGCTGAGGGCTACATGAGAGTGATTGTCCAGGAACCATCTTGGAGAGGGGCCTGCTGTGCTCCACCTAGCAGTTCCCATCTGGGCTCAGGCCCAAGGAAGGTGCACTGACAGCTGCAGGCCAGGTGAGTCTGGTCTCAGCCAGAAGGTGTAGGCTTGCTGAGATTATGGGCATGGATCAGGACTGTGTCTCTACATGTGGTGTACCAGTGAAGGTGAAGTGGACCTGAAAGTTGACTTTATTCATTTATTTATTCCTCTCTGTTTTTTTAGTTCTTTTGGTTTTCTTTCCTCCTTCATGTTTGATCTTGTATTTATATGAGAGTGAATGTAGTTTCTAGGCCCTTGGTGGTGGTTGTTCTGTTCCGTTGCTTTTTTTTTTTTTTTTTAAATGTATTTAGTGTAGGGTCTACAGGGTCTCTCCACACAGATCGGGCTCTTAGTGATCCTCCTGTTTTCAGCCTCCCAAGCACTGGGATTATAAGTGTGCACCACCACACCCAGTCAGTCAATGTCTCAGCATGCCCCAGGGGATGGGCCTGCACTGCATGCTGGGGATCAAACCCCAGTCCCTGTGTCTGCCTAAGCAGGCACTTAAATCCGCTCAGCGATCTGGCTGGCCCTTCTGTTGCTTTTATCTCTTTTGTCTCTCTTTCCTTCTGGTCTTTTGCACCAGTTTCCCAAAGTTAGCATGATCCCCCTTTGTCCTCCAGCCTTCTAATCTCTTCCTCTTCTTCCACTTCTCTATTTCCCCCCTAACCTATTTTAAACTTTAACACTTGAAGGCAAATTTGACATATCAAGCACTTTTATACTAATATGATTTTCTGGTTTGGTTTAGATTTTGTTATATAACCACAAGTTGAGTTCATATAGTTAAAGGGGGCAAATTAATGACTAGCTCAGTTTGTCATTTTCTTTCTTTTCTT
>NDGN011444683.1:0-10424 GCA_002564285.1 Tympanoctomys barrerae
AGGAATATTTTTAAAATACAAAAATTAGAATAATTATAAATATAACACTAAGATAGGCTTAATCAATTTGTACTGCCAATCAGCTCCACTTAACAAACCAGAAAGAGAGAGAGATACAGAGACACAGGGAGAGAAAGGTAGGGAGAGAGAAACAATCCCTCAATCCCTAAAGAATTTGCTGTACCTCTAGAGCTTAGTTCAAAATCGAGATGTCATGCTGGAAAAATACACTACATTTACATTAAACACACAAATTGAGTAAAAATACACTTAAATCGAAAAAATCACCACATTGACTTTTTTCCCAAATGGATCATGACCATAGATACTGGGATAGACATTTGATTTCACAGGTAGGAAAGACTGAGCATCAGAGCTAAATTGGAACTTACTTTGTCACCAGAGTCATTGCTACAAAGGAAATTTGGAACAGTTTCCTTTAAACATCATAGTGTCATTGAATAAACAGTTTATATACTCATGATTTTCTTAGAAAAACATTCATATATATTCAGATATTTTAAAAATGTGATTTGAAAATTGCAGCATAAAAATTCAGAGAAAGCTCATTAGTAATACCCTGCATTTTAGTGAATCAGCGTTGTATAGAGAGCCCTAAATTCAATTGAGTTCAATAGAAACTAAATTTGATTAGGAAGAAATTAGGAGCTGGTCAAAGTGAAGGCAGAAAAGGAAAAAAAGAGAACGAGTGAAAATAGGGACTGTATAGGGCTCTGTGCCCTACGCGCAGAAGCACAGCGGTGTGCAGCTGGCACCGGAGTGTGATGCAGAGCTGTAGAGACTGTGTGGTTGAGACAAATCCACTGCCTTACCTCTTCCTCTGTACCACTTGCCTGAGAAAAGTTGCTGTCACCTTGCTAGGAGCCTCTAAGTGATATCAGTCCTGCTAAAGAGCACTCACAGTGGAAACATTTTCAGAAGCTCTTCCTGATAGAGAACCAAAATTTCAAGAGCAGTCCTTCAGACAGGCTATTTCCCTTCATAAACAGAATGAATAAGCCAAGGTTTAATGGGTAAAAATTATTTTCTTGGAACTGTGTCTAAGAATCCATATACTGTAGTAATGTCTTTGAATATACTTTTATTCTGTTTTACATCAATGTAGTGCATTCTTTTTTCTTTGTTTCTTTTTTTTTTTTTTTCCGGAACCAGGGATTGAACTCAGGCCCTTGAGCTTGCCAAGGAAGTGTTTATTCCACTGAGCCATCTCCCCAGGCCCCAATGTAGTGCCTTCTGTGTTGAATCTGTGCCACAAAAAATCATATATATATATATATATATATATATACATATATATATAGATAGATATAGATATAGATATAGATATAGATATATGAATGATAGTTTCAATTCAATACCCTGAAACGTGAGAAAAGAAGGGGTAGTGGAAATGGAGATAAGTAGAATAAAGACAAGTCATGTACAGGAACCTGCTAATGTAAACATTAGATGTCATATAAATAAGCTAGTATTAATACTTTTAATAATAATGGAAATAGGGAAAGAGGAAATAGATATCACAAGACGGAAGAGGAGATAGGAAAGATAAAAAGAATCTGTTTGTGCCATGTATGTACCCACGCCCCAAGATGATAGTACAATAACAAAATGCAAACATGCATACTAATAAATAACACAAATAAATGAGTAGCTTAGGAGGTTGAATGCTTTAATTTTAACCTGGAACACCTCAGTGTTTTAGGACATGGGTTTTTTTGGTGTAATTTAGGTCAGTATTTGTAAATATTACTGGAAAATCGGTGAGAGGATATTTTTGTATTATCTATCTATCTATCTATCTATCTATCTATCTATCCATCTACCTGTCTATTCATTTATCCAATATCTAAAAAGTAGCCAAATCAGAAATGCTTTGAATATCATTACTAATCACTTTTTTATCATTCTATATCCTTTGAGGTCTTAATAATTCATCAAAATTAGTTTTAAATGCCCCACTTCTCTTGAGAAGATTATTCAGAGGTTTCATCTAAATTTTAAAAGCATATGCTGGCAATGCTAAAAGTGACAGTTTACTTAAGTATAGATGGGATAAAATATGTCTTTTTTTTTTTTCGGAACCAGGTATTGAACTCAGGCCCTTGCACTTGCCAGGGAAGCGCTTATTCCACTGAGCCACCTCCCCGGCCCCTTGTCTTTGTTCTTATAATAATCTAATTAAATAATTTGAAAATATGGTTGTTCTCATTGTATTCATGAAAATTACTTATAAATTTAAATGCTTTTTTAATTAAAATAACTTACCCAAATAAATAACAGCATTATTTCTTTAAAAAATCTGAAGGGAAAGCAAAGGGAGAAAATTCAAATGATGAACTTATGCTCTGGTGAAAAAAATGACACAAAACTTCTTTGAGATACTTCTGGAATACTTCTTTGGAGCTGAAACGTAAAGCACAGCATTATTCAGCTATTTACAGAAATGCAGCTGTCCTGGATACATCACTCACAGCCAGGAAGTCAGCTTAAAATAAATAATTTTCAGCAGGTTTGGCTCTTAGTAGAAGGTCTCTATTCTCAACTCAGATTGACTCTCTTCTTAGAAAGCAAAGCTTTTCAACCTTGCAGATCTTGTCCCTGTAGCTAAAGATCAACCACTTCCAATAAAAAAGGATTCACAGTAGTACTTCCCCATAGAGATCCAGGCAGCTTCAAGAGTAGTACTTCAAACAAGTAATTTACTTTTATAAACTGTATAAATAAAACAGAAATAGGAAGACATTCACAGACTTACGGCATTTTCCTTTTTATAACACTCTGGATATTCTGTTTTATTTTATAGAAGAAGTCTGTGGCTGTTGTGAGCGGCTCTGTCTCGGGGAGGTCCCTAAGCTGTTCAGGTATAATTCAGTTAAGTCAAGTTGTACTCCCCATTGGATGCTTTATTTAAGATATTGCCTCAGAATTGTACTTTGCCTTCTGAATGATTATAAATCGGTAGTTGTTGAGGATACACCTACTTTAAAAGATTATAATGCTAATGGTTTGTTATTAATTATCACAACATTGACCAAAATATTTCATTCTTTGTGTACACACATCATTTCTGTAATATATTTTGGTAATTTACCAGAATGACTTCAATAAGCACTCAGCATGTTAATGTATATTTTAAATCCTTTAGTATGATAGCATAGTGTTTCCTAAACTCACAACTTAATTTTTGCAGAGCATCACTTGGGGCTTACATTAATTTTATAAAACTCATCATTAACAACTTTCTTCAAGAAAAAAAAATGAAGCAAATAGAAAAGAAAAGTAAATGTCTTTACTCATTGCCACTCATGGTTGATTGTACATCTCTGACTAAAGCTAAGGTCCAAGTTAAGCATCCTACTCCTAATGCTTTGTCTTTAGGGACTTAACAAAGATCGCAACATGTCTACCTGTAGTGGGATTTATAACTACAAGTTTCAGCTACTAAGTCATCCAGGCAGAAATAATCCTTGGCTTCATCTCCTCTTAAGATTCCAAAGCCTTGTGTCATATAACACTTCAATACTCCATAATAGTAGTGAGTTATCAGTGCAACTGGCAATGTCTGAAGTTATTGACTTGAGCCTTTTACAGCTCAACATATTAATATAGCTTTACTTTATATACCTCATGGCTACACTTTTCTGCTGGATGATTTTGACAAAGTTAAAGCAAGACCCACATAACTAAAAGTGTAACCTTTGCTATCTAATAAGGCCAATCAAATCCCCTCAGGATTTACCATGACCACGTATAACACCTTGTGAACCTTGTCGGTGTCAGCCATCTGAATGACCAATTTCATGCAGAAGATGTAGCACAGTGATAATGTGAGGAGGAATCAGGTCCCGGGAGCAATTCCCAGCAACAATAAAATAGAAGGGAAGAGAAGTCGTTGCTTGATCAACTTATTCTCTGTGAAAGCCTGAGAGAATTTTTTCTCTTTAGAATAACTACTACGAGGACAATATGCAATGCATTAATTATTGTAACTGTCTTACTAACCTGTTTTGAAATTGTTTTATTGCTATTTTATCTTTTTTACTCATTAAAATGAAAACAAAGTAAAAAAAATAATAAAACAATTCCTAGGGCAACCTTAACAAATATTTTTCTGCCCCCCCCCCAAAGAGCAAAACTTCAAAACATCAAAACATCATTTTAAACATTTGAATTAACTGGATAATTCAATAAAAGAGACAGCTACTTCAAAGTAAGCTTATGCTTGTATGTTTATATACATGTGCATCTCTCTCTCCTTCTCTTCTTTCTTCCTCACTCCCTTTTCATTCATCCCTTTCCCATCCTCTTCCTCTTCTTTCTCTTCCCTCTCCCTCTCTCCCCTTCTATTTTATTGTTGCTGGGAATTTCTCTCAGGGCCTCTTGCCTCCTCATATTATCACTGTGCTACAACTTCAGTACAAAAAATGTGTACATTTTATGCCAAGTACAAACAAGAAAATGTTCTGATAAATTGAATGAGTATCTCCATTATTACTGCAAAAAACTAGACTCTTTATCTATCTATCTATCTATCTATCTATCTATCTATCTATCTATCTTATGCTTCTGTTCTCCTGCTCTGCCCAACTTACTTCACTTTCACTATCTTTTCTCTGCTTGCTAAGAGACAGATCTTGGGATATGTCATCCACATTCTCAAAAAAAGTTTAAAATAATTGTATCCAGAGCACCTAACAACCAACACAAATGCAGCATTCTTGAGCATAGTATAAATTTGTGCATTCGAGGGCCAATCAAATAGCTCAGAGGATTAAAGCTCTTGCAAGCAGGCACAGGGGCCAAGGCTGCATCCTGGGGCCCGCAGTGCCAGCCTCACCCCTGGAGCATGTTGAGAGGTGAGTGAGACTGGGTGTCGTGGTGCGCTTCTGCAGTCCCAGCACTTGGGAGGCTGTAAATAGGTGGGTCACTGCAAGTCCCATCTTGTAGTGAGACCCTGAACACCCTGTAGACTCATCCCTAAAAAACGGAAAAAAATAAAATAAATAAATTTGTGCATTCCTATAAAATTGTGTTTTAAATGAATCTAATTCTGTTTATCCTTTAGCACTTTTTCTCCTTTTATCTTATTTCTGAAGGAAGTATCAAACCGGAACAGAATAATGCATTTTCCTTCTGCAACCCAATGAAGATAATAAAAAAGCACCTATTTGAAAAGAAACAGTGCCATAGGAAAGAAGCAGCTGCTAGTCCAAGTGAGCTCCCCTGCACATTGTAAGGGTGCCTCAGCCATATATCTAAATGCCAGTGCAGTAAAGACAGGTGAACTTAGGAAAACATGGTGAAATAGATGGCCTCGATGTCTCTCTCCGCTTTAAACATTAGTTCACATTCAAACTGACTTTAACAATCTTCTTTGAGGACAGATTTAGATTAGTTCTTTGTGACCTAACATATGATTAAATCTTCATCATAATTTGATAAGCCTTTAATTACCTCTGCAGAAACATTAACTGAAAACATCACCACACCTGGATAGCTATTCTTTCTTAACATCAAGAAAATAGCTTACGGCATTGAAGCTTTTCAGTCCACATTAAATAGATATGTGCATACCTGTAATTTCAAGATGAATCTAGCTATAGCACACAATTTTATTATGCTTAATAAATCAAAATAATTTCTTTTTGCTTGTTTAAAATGATAGTGAGTTATACTGTATGGAGAAGGCAGTGTCAGGTGCCAAAACCAGGTGTGATTTAGTGGTTTACATGTACGTAACAAAGAGAAAGATACAAAATGGCTATCCCCAGTATCCCCAGCAAGGTATTTTATTTTCTTTCTTTTTTTCTAGTACTAGGGACCTTGCACTTGCCAGGTAGGTACTTATACCACTGAGCTATAACCACAGAACCCCCAACAAGATTTTTTTTAAACTCCAAAATGTTTTAATTTTATCTACAAACCTAATTTCCAAAATAAAGATATCCTTAATGTGTTATATATTTTTAAATAATATGTATGTTAAATAATTAATTATATTTCATATATTTTATCCAGCATTTCACATGAAAATCTACCTTATCATTAAGTAATATATAATGCATTGTATTCTTTGCTTTCTGAATATGTTTTCTTTTTATAGAGGGACAGTGAAATATTTGATCTATATCAAAATTAAAATCAAAATCATGCTTAAAGACATTGATTTGTATTCAATTTGATGAATATAAACTTAGGCAACTTAAATAAACACTCTGGATAATTTTTATGAGAATCTTTACTTGGTATTGAGGACAGAATTCCCCTAAATAATGCTGAATTTCGCAATTTCATAATTTAGTGAACATGTTGCTTTTGATTCTTAAGCAAATATAATTCTACTATCATTTGTTATAAGAACCAGGCCAAGTTCATATCCCGCAGAAGTACATGCGAACAGAACTGAAGATATCCAGCAAGAATGCTGTGAGAGGGTTAATGTTTCATTTTACATTTGATAAAATATCACTTATTTCATCTTGAAAGTTCAAAATGGTGAAAGGAATTAGCGTAAGCTGTAAATTGGCTGTTAAATTTTCTTTCTTTTCCCTCTTAGTACATTGCAGCACATGGGCTCTTATGGATCTCTTTTAATTTGAAATATTTCATGTTTTAAAAATCTTACAATATGTATTTAACCTTCTACCTAGTCAGTGTCACATATAATCGCTGCCCTGTGTAAAACTAGCAGCTTCCTTAACAATATTATGTAATGAGATTGATCTCAGTTGCCCTGAAGTCAACAGCTTTGGATTCTTTATTCATCAAGATCTATTCAGTTTTGCCAGGAGAGTACAGACTGAACTGTAACAAAAACCTCTTGTAAATAAGAATGACATATATATATCATATCGTTATGAAATAGAAGCTTAAATCTAAAACACCTTCTGTTTTCTGCATAAAATGCGTTACTATTCAGGGAAAAGAATTTTTTTCCTAGTATTCATACACAGAAAAATATATAGGCTTATTTTCTTCGACACTTATCTATACAATGAAATCTTAAATTCTACAATTATTGAAGAGGTTGCTTCCCTAAAGAGGTGTATAAAGGGCTGATTTTCTAAAATGATGCCTATGGGCAACAACAGAAATGTTTTTGTTGTTGTTGCTGTTGTTTTTCCCCCGTATTTTAGGGAAGGGTCTACAGAGTGTTCAGGGTCTCACTAGTATATCGTACTCATGTATTGTACTCCCCTGTTTACAGCCTCCCAAGTGCTGGGATTACAGCATGCACCACAACACCCTCAATTGCCATCTCAGGGCACGCTAGGGGCAGGGCCAGCACAGTAGGCACAGGGGATAGAATCTCTGGCCCCTGTGCCTGCTTGCAGGTGCTTTAATCCACTGACCTGTTTGGCTGACCCTCAGATGTGTTGATAATGTTGAAAAGCATTGTTATCAAAAATACAATTCTATGGGAGCTGGGGAGATAGCTCAGTAGAATAAATGCTTGCCTTGCTTGGCAAACGCAAGGGCCTGAGTTCAATCCCCAGTCCTGCAAAACATACCATGGTATCTTTTCAAATACCAGTCAAATTGCACAACTAATGTTTCGTGTAAAATGATAAATGATTTTGTAAGCAGCTTTTGTGGTCATTTGATGTAACTAGAGACCATACTCTTAAGGGAAATAAATTGACCCACATGTGTAAACACTGTATTGTCTCCTCAGCGTGAGAACCTGAAAGATAAAATGGAATCTAAAGAGTACAATACAGACTGGGAAAAGAAAATTAATTTATTCAAAAGGAAAGAGTTATTGAGTTGAAGAGAAGGACAGGAGAGGGAATGAGGGAAAGAGATTTATCTATGTATGCAAGCAGGATAGTTTGGACAACTGGACTGTGTATTTCTGCTGATATGTAGAAAGAGGTAGATAACACTTAATTTGTTTTGTGTCCTTTTTTCAACTGTTTGTCCTTCTCTTCTTAAATTTCTTGCATATTTCTTTGTTTTTTTCTTTCTTCTTCCAATTTTACATACACATATGTGGTAATACAAATAACTGGTTGGAAGACAACACTGTGTATAACAAGTGCTGTGAAAATCATCATTTTGTTAAGTGAAATTCTGAATCACTGAATTTTTATGTTTTAATACTATTTTGTACTCTCTTTAAAAAATAAAGAAAAATTCAAAAGATAATTCCACAGCATAGAAATACTATGTAAATAATTTTTGTAATATTTGGAACTATTATTGATCTAAATCTATCCAGTAAAACTTTGTAGAAATCTGTTACTCTCACCTAATAGTTTTATAGAACTTATGCTTTCAAATATCATACTGAAAAATATATTGCTCACCATGAGTTTTCTGTTGAACATAATATATTAAATACAGGAGATAAAATAAATTTGCTACTGTAAATTAATTTAATTTACTTACCAACCATTATGCACAAACCAGTAGTATTTAAGGAATATAATATTAGCTTCTAAACAGCTGAAATATTTGGAAATTCATGATATGGTTTTCATACATGTGATTTGGCAAATACTGGGCAGCTTTTGGTTAGTTTTATCCAAAAGCAAAAGGCAACAAAGTGTGTGTGCAAAGGACATTTAAGAAAATTAAGATTTTTTAGTGCAGGCCAGTGATAATTACCCTCTCAACTCTATATAGTCATAGATACAGTCATACATCTAGATGAGTAAGTCCATAGATAAATCTATATCCACATGCGTACAGATTTTTAGAAGAGCAACTGAGACCTCTCAAATTATTATGCCTATGGTCTCCTTTTCCACCCTGGATTGTTGTGAAGCATCTTACGTTAGGAAATGGAAGCTAAGGTAAATTATTTTCAAAAGGCAGAATGGACTGAAGAACATTCCTGCTTGGCTTATGAAATCTAAATTGTAGAAAATTGTCATGTGTATCTCTCTGGCCACCAGAGGCAACTTAAAATGATGTCCTGCTGCTGCAGTTACTGTGTTTCCATGAAGGCAATAAAAATCCCTTCATCCTTGTTGTAATAACTATGGTTATTACTAGAATATTACATTAGCATTGTTTATATTTAAATGTAGTCAAGAAAATACATATTTTTACCTCTGATACCTAGCTAATATATTTAAAGAATTCAAACAAAAACACAAAGACTTTTTCTCTACATTCTCAAAACTAGAAAATTCTCAGCCTTGTACATTGTTACCTTTTTATTATTCTTATATCATAAAATTTGTATTTCACCACTGTGTTGCTGCTTATAATAATATTCGTAACTAAATACATATGAAAATATTTAACCAGGGATGTAATTACTTTGTTGTTTTACATAGTAGCTTCCTATTTGCATATATTTGCCTGTTCAAGCAAAGTAGAACAAATCACCAGGAAATCATCTTATTTGTAAATTCACTCAAAGTAGGAAAAGATTATACATAATTCTTACAAAAATTCTTGGAGCTGAAGCATCGTGGTTCTCATTTGTAATCCATGCACTTGAGAAACTGAGACAAAAGAACTTTTGAGTTAAGTGTCCCAAAGTTGTTCCTGGGCAACATGACTAGAAAAATCTTTCATCAAATCACAAATGATTTTCAGTTAATTTTTTTTAAAAAATGAGACATGTAATTCAGTACTAATGTCCATGGGTCTCATTCTCGGTAGCAGGAAAAAGTAATGTTTTCACTAAGCTCAATGGGATAATAAGTTACTTTTGATTATGCAGTGAGATTGTGGCTTTCATGGGTCAGAGAATCCAAAAACTTCCTCTCTCACATTTTTAAAATTTTAAAACATTATTTATTTATTTATTTGGTACATGGCCTCACTACGCAGCTGGAATGCATAATGATTCTCCTCTCCCAGCCTCCCCAGTGATGGGTTTACAGGCGTGCCCCACCACGCTCGGTTGCTGTGGCCACACAGAGTGCCTGGGGTTCTGGGACCAGCATGGCATGAGGTACTGGGGATCCAACGCAGTTCCTTACACTTACCAGGCAGGCACTTAGACCACCAAGCTATCTCCTCAGCCACCTTCTCTCACATTTTTCATACTTAAATATATTGTTCTTTTCAGTTATTTCTCCATTGCTATTTATGTATAAAAATACAATTTTTCACACCTTTAATTTATATTATAATCCATATGAATTGTTAAAGTAATGATATTTTCTCAGAAAACATTTTAGCATTAAAGTGTTGATAACCATACATTAATAATTTTTATTTAGTTTCTATGAAAATTTAAAGGTGAAAGCAATTCCTTTATTATCTGTTTCTATAGTCAATATTTAAATAATAGCTTGCAATAACTCCATTTCTCATATAGGAAAATACAGGTAATATTTAATTTTCTCTGACCTTTCACTTAATACTGTGGTCTCAAGATCTATCCACTCCCCCCAAAAAGGCTCAAATATCTTTTATTATATATGGCTTAATAAAATTCA
>NDGN011444687.1:0-11576 GCA_002564285.1 Tympanoctomys barrerae
TTGAAATTTTAACTTGTACAGCAATTAACCACTAGGAAGAATGTATGCAATGTGTGAATTACTGAAACTGTCCTCCCAATTTAATTTGAAACTGTCTCATTGCTATTTATTTATCAATAAAATTATGGGAAAAAAAGAAATTTTAAAAGAGAAAAAAAGAACAAAATAAAAAATACACAATAAAAAATAGATAATATAACAACTATTCTACCATTATTAACTCTTTTTTCTTTTTTTTTTTACAGTACTGGGGATTAAACTCAGGGCCTTGTGCTTGCCAGTACTATTCCTCTTTTGAAAGACTGTAACATATATATTGTAACATATATGTTGTATGTTACCCTATTTGGTCATTTTTTCCATTTGTTTTTGCTTGTTTTCACTTTCCAAGATAAAATTAAATTAAATAAAAACAATATATCTATGTAACAATGAAAGAGAAATATAGACCAGTTTAAATTTCTTTTATCATCCTAGAAAATTTTACTATCTTTTTTTTTAGATGTTTTTAACTTTTATTAGTACTTATTTGCAGATATAATGATTGCATTCAATCTAGGGAATACATAATACAATTTAGTGATTTATTTTCCCTTTCTTCCATGCCTTTTTATTTTTCCAACCTCAGAGTCAGTTGTTTGTCTTATAAGTCAGTGAAGAATCTTAAGTTTCTCTATATGCAACATGGAAATTGAGGTAGACAGTTACACCCTTGGAGATCTATGCAAAAGGGATTGGAAAATAGCTCACAGAATTCTGATGTTAAATGAATCAATGCATAAAATAAATTAAAATTTGAGTTACTAAGTTAATCCAGGAATTATCATGTATGTAAGATAATAACCCCAAAGGTTGCTTTGGGTGCAGGAAATAGTATATAATAATCAGCAAGTAAATGATGAAATGTAGGAGTGAATGGAAATGCTCTCTCTCTCTCTCTCTATATATATATATATATATATATGAATTGATAAAAATGAATTACTTTAAATTAAGTAGAAAGTCAGCCCAATTACATACTCATGATGTCTAGAAGAATCATGATATAAAAAAAATCTATTTTTGTAAATTATACACATTCCTGTATCTTCTCCTTATATTGTTTGAGTGAGGATGTGACTTTCCTAGCATATGGGTTTATGGTTCTGTTACAATAATAATTGCATCTTCTTTCCAAAGAAATTATCCATATATTGAAAAAGCATTTTGAAATATTAATAACTGGTTGGAAGACAGCACTATGCATTACAACAAATACTGTGAAATTCATATTACTTCGTTAAGTGAAATTCTGTATCACTTATAATTTTTTCTGCTTTAATTCTGTCTTATACTCCCTCTAAAAGATAAAACATTTAAAAATAAATCAACTTTGTATCAAGAAACAGTAAAATAACTGTATTCTACTCCTTTATACAGTAAAGCAATTCTAAAATCTTGTTTTATAGTTTTCTAATAAATTAGTGAAATAAAATAAAGGGCAGGAGTTAGAGGATTTTGATATCAAAATATTCTTTACAAATTTGTTTAAATGAATGCTAAAAGAAACAGATAAAACATATAAACATGAAGTTTTTATGAATGCTATACAGCAAAAATAAATTAGTCAGCAATTGTGAACCAATTTTACCTTAATAAAAATAAGAATTTAATGTATGATTCTTGCCACACGACTCAGTTACTCTGCTTTTGTTGCTGAGACAAATACTTGACACCCAAAATTAGGAAAGGAAAGGCTTATTGAGCTCAGTTACTGGAGGTTTCAGTCTGTACTTAGCTGCCTCCAAGGCAGAGTGGCACGTGGCAGACAGCAACCTTTCACGGCTGCAGAAAGAGCTAGAGAACAAAGGGCGGGACCACAGCAGCCCAGGCAGCTAGCTTCCCTTCCCTCTTTACATCGTAATGAAATGACCTGCCTCGGGGCAGGTGTAGCAGTCACACCCATCATCCCAGTGCATCATGAATGGATCACAAGCTCCAGAAGTCCCGCCCATGACTGCATGAGGCTTTAGGGGACACCTAGACACAGATCATTTCACCACTCACATGTTTTGCTATAATGAATTTAATAGATTAAAGTTAGAAAAAGTCACATAAGTTATATCAGTGGTAACACATCATAAGAACCTATTCACATAAGAACCTATTTACGTAGAACTGGGTATAGTTATCATGTATAATTATAATTTCAATTTTGCAGAAAATGTATGAAATCTTGACAGGCTAAGAAAGAAGAGAAGATAACCTCTATGGGAAATTTAATCTCTAAACTAGATCTACTAATAGCTACTGAAAAAGTATTATTGTTATAGACATGGGTTTATCTTTTAATTATACTATAATTACAATGAAAAATCATTCATCTTCACTAAATACTGGAATAAATACCTTTTTGCTTTGTAATAGCATAGATCCATGGGGTACATAAAACTACTGTATATAAATATATCAAATGAAAAAAGAATTTATGTATGAATATAGAAAATATACAGATATATCAATTATTATATAGGTGCTTTTCACCATTGTATAAAATAATTACTATAGCAATAAGTATATCTTTATATATATATATAAAATCTTATAACATTAATTGTGCCAAACTATAAAACATCTATTGCATTTTACTTATGTGATAGGAAAGTTTATTAAAAAGAAATGGTGAATATTGAATTCTAAGCTTTAAAAATTAATTTACACTCAGAAAAAAACAATAAATCAAATGTACATGTCAAACTGAAAATGTGCACATAGTAATTGAATGTTGATATTAGATACATATTTTATGTATAAAGATATTTACAACATTGTGTGCTTGTGTGTATTTAGCTGAAAAATAACAATAATAATAAAATTTTTTAGGAAATTATAATTGCACAACACAATATATTTGACCTCATTTATAATTTCTAATTTGATGATTCTTTGGTATTATTTTACATTTAAGTTAAAATTATTATGGAGAATAATAAAGTTAGGTAATTTTCCTGTAGTTAATGCAAAAGTTTATGTATATAGGCTTAGAAAAATTGGTATTTTATATATCCTATCTCTCATATTTCTCTCTCTTTATCTCTCTGTGTCTCTGTGTCTAGGTTTCTGTCTTTCTCTACATCTGTCTGCCTGTCTCTCTACATATATCTATGCATCTAACATCTATTGATCTATTATCTATCAATCTATCATCTATCTATCTATCTATGTAATATGTTTAGCGGTCATAATCATAGATGCATCATAGTACCACTGTATTGCATTAATTAATGTTTTGGAAAGAATCAGAAACAAAAGCTACAATTCTAGACTGTGACATTTATCCTAGTTTCAGATAATAGTAAAATTAACCTTTAAATGATCCATTTTTTCAAGTTACAGACTTTGAAGAATGAATCTAGATCCACAAAGCATTGTTCTATGTACAACAGAACACTGGATTGTCATAAGGGCACTGTAAACATGATTTCTTTTCCTTATGTTTTATGACCATAAAAATAAAAGTACATTAAAAATAAAGAGTACAGAAATCATGACTTAAGGGATTACCTTTCACTTAAAAAAATATAGGTGGAAAATTCTGGAAATTCTCTTCTGAAACATATTGGAAGGAACACAAAATCAGCATGGCATCATAATATTGACAACTTCTTCATTTATACCACTACTCTAAGCTAAGCACATGACAGGCAATCTGTCATTTAACCTTCACAAACCTCCTTCAAGTGGGGATATTTATACTGACATTTTAGAGACAAAGAAACTCATTTATGAGATCAAGTAACTTGTCTCAGTCATATATAATGGAAGACACAGATCGAGCCAAAGTACACCTTCTAATAAATTCCCTGGCACTGTTCTGGCACGTGGCTTAGGGACGGATCTACCGATGTACATCCCCCTTGAGATGCTGTTCATCATGACATATTTAGAGCTCTAATTTTATTGCTCTAGCACCTACTCTTTAAATGTAAAGTTATTTTACCTCCTCTATAATTGCTTATGGATTAGATTTAAATCTGCACTACAAAAAATAATATATAAGTGATTTCATGAGAACACTTAATTATAATCATGAAGTATATCAAGTCTAATATGCTCTTTTAGACTTTGTATCCCATTATAAAACATTTTATAAAAGATGATTTCTCCCTAAAAAACTTAAACATTAACTTCTTAAAAGTTAAATCCTTAAGAATATGAATTAGTTGAAACTAAATTACCCCTTGCTGGTTACCACTGTCTTTCCACCACCGCACTCCTACAGGTTTCTAAGTTGTCTTTCAGTAGCATCTTTTGTCTGTGCCTGAAATACCAATCCAGTTTAATCAGAAAAGAATTTCCACGGAGAAAATCACAGAACACCGTTCTGCTTCTTGAAACTTTCTCAAAGACTTTCAATTAATTTTACAAAATAAAATCCGGAATTCTCAAGAGATTTGAAACCTTTTGTAGTATCCGGTGACAGACATTATACTCATGCATTTCTTCTTGACATCTTTAAACACAGCAGTTTTTCCCCAGCTCAGAAATGCAAGTAACTTTATTCTTTCTGCATTGTTCTTAACCCCATTGAGAGCTCAACTAAATGAAAATAGTTCTTACTATCTTTTCTCAATCATGACTTCATTTGGTAATCCTTTAGAGATATTTAAGATTGACTTCTTGCTTTTTACTTTCCATATTTCTAGCTCGATGACTAGCCAATGATCAACTTTCAATCTATTTCTTTTAAATAAAGCTTTCTTTACGGCAATCTAGGGTTTCTCTAGCCCCTTTTCTCCAAATCTTTCCAAATTCCTCCCACAAACAAGTTCCAAAGGATTTGGTCACAAGGTCAGCTGCAATATTGACCACGTTTCTCTGAGGTCAGTTTTCTGTATTATTCAGCTTCATCCTTCCTGGGACATACATCAGAAGAGCAGATCAGTTTGGTTCCCATTTACCTGAACATTTAATCTACAGATGGTTGGCGTGACGGCAGAGATGGCAGGCTAGAAAGACATAACTCAGAACCTCTGCTCCCATCTCTGGCAGCCGGAAAGCAAGAGAGATCAGAGATCTGGGACAAGAACATATCCTTCTAGGTGACACCTGCAGTGGCTTCCTTCTTTCTATAAGTTTCCCAATCCTAGCAGCACCCTTAACTATGACATACTAGGTAGACCACTCCACGGATGAGAATAACGCCCACGTACTCTACTCCAATCAAATCCTCACCTCTGAACACACGACACTTCAGGTATGGGCGGACTTTAAATCAAAACCTTAGTGCCGTCTCAAGCCTACTTATATAAAAATTCTTCCATAGAGAATGTGTAGAATAGTCAACTCAAAGAAACAAAACAACTACTTCCATGTTCATTACAACATTACATACAATAATATGCAATAATATGGAGGGCTAGCTTAGCAGATAAAAGCACCTGCTTAGACAGACGCAGGGGCCAAGGGTTTGATCCTGGGCCTGCCATGCTGGACCCACCCCCAGGGCAAGCTGAGAGGTCAATTGAGACTGGGCATCGTAGAGCTCACCTATAATCCCAGAGCTTGGGGGGCTGTGATCAGGAGGATCACTATTAGTCCAATCTGCCCAGTGAGACCCTGTACACTTTATACACCCTGTCCTAAATACAAAAAAAAAAAAAAAAAAAAAAAAAAGAAAGAAAGAAAAGAAAGAAAAATGGAGATATTCACCTGAAGGAATGCTATTCTGCTAAGGAAAAAAATCATGTCCTATGAAATAATATGGATAGAACTGAAGTGAAGTGAAATAAGCCAGTGAAAGAAGACAAACACTGTGTAATTTCACTCTAGATGAAAACTAATCTGCTGACATCTCTTAAACATTGAGAATGGAAAGGGGCATCGAATCGAGGGGAGTACATGGGGGAAGAGGAAAAGAAGAGCCAATCAGCATGGAGGCAGGACTTGTGAGCTCTGCTGTGCTTCCGTAGGGAAGGACGGCGTTGGAGCTTGGTCTCTTCAACTGAATAGGGCATAAGAGGTGGCGGGTGGAGAGAGAAGGGCAAGGGGCAGAACAAAGAAGTAGATGTGTTCTGTGCACAGAGCTATGCCCAGGATGAATGCAACCATTAGGTACTGCAAATATGTGCAAATATGTGTATTTTAAACTGTATAATATGCTTCAAACATTTAAGAAAGGATTTTTCAAATTTTCAGTTTAAGCAAAAATAGTGTGTGGAGACAGATGAAATTGTTCTGATTTATACATTACAGCATGCAGAGGTCTTGAAGCATCCCCTGGCATCCCTTCAATTTGTACAGTTTTAGTGTTTTCATCTAGTGGTTCACAAGAGAGAGACAAACATGAATGAAAACAAAAATCCATGACTTGTTCACAAATTTTTTAAAGAAAGTTTTCCAGAGATAAAAGATAAACTTTTATAAATAAATATTTACATCAATTAGGTTCACTCTGTAGTAAAATGTTGTTGTAACAAAGTTACATTACTTTGAGCCATTTTGGGTATATAAATGCACAATGAAAGGAGAACAATTCAACAATGAGCTAAGTAAAAAATAAGCAGATGTGGTAGAGATTCAAGTTAACAAAAAGCCTAGAAAGAGATAGGTAAAAAGTAGATATATGGAAATCTGTGAATTAGTAGAAATAAAATTGTTTTCTATGGACCTTCATACTTTCCTTCAGAATGTGCTTCCTTATAATAAATTTGTGTCTTTTATTTTAAATGTTAGTGCATATAAGAAATACACAGTAAAACAATTTGAAGAGATTGCTATAGAAAAATGTGTCATATATTGGGGCTTTTTTACAGTAAGATAAAAACAAATATACTTATGGTTTTAGTTACTTTTTCTTGTTACTGAGACCAAAAAAAACCCAACACTAACAAGTCATGGGAGGAAAAGTTATTTAGTTTACAGTTAGCAGAGTTTTCAGTTCATGTTTGGTGGGCTCTAAGGCAGGGTGGCATGGCTGACAGAAATCATATGGAAGAAATCATTCATAGAAAGTAGCAAGGCAAGTAAGAAAGCAGCCTTTCCTACTCTGTCTAGGTCGCTGGGATTGATCAGGGCAGTGACAACCTCATGTGTGGTCTGATTTAGAAACCACACACCCATCATCTTACCACCACACACACTAGATGAAGGCATCTCTGCAAAAGCCCCACTTATAACCCACGAGGCTTTAGCAGAGATATCCAGGTACAAATCATACACAATAAAGTAATCATATTAAAAGCACAAATATATGAAGCCATTTTTATTAGATAAAACATTTAATTAAGTCATGCAGGTACGATTGAAACTAAATACCCATATTAATCAATGAAAATTAATTTATCAATACAATAAATTAATGATTTATAATACTGATTTTTATTCTATGTTAATACTTCAAGAAAAATTGTACCTTGTACATTCCATTTTTGAAAATTTCTCTCCAAACTTTTGATTTCAAAATGATTTTTAGAGTGAAACATCTTAGCTAACTCTCTGGCCTCAAATTAAGAAGACTTTCCAGTAAGCTTCAGTTAAAAGTCTTAATGTTTTAAATATTCATTATAATTCAAATTTAACTAAATGCTTTAATTAGTGTCTCATATTAGATTAGCTAAGAACAAGAATTAATAAAACTGCTATTTTCAAAGTGATATTCAAAATCTAAATATAAAACTCTGATAATAACTAGATTGATTCATCCCTTGGTTTGGAAGTGTCTGCTACATCCTTAGTATATGCAGAACATTTTATTTAATATTGTGAGAAATCCAAGTATAAAATTGATAGGAAATCATTTCAAATTGTTTAATTGGAGAGTTGTTTAAATGAACAAAGGAATACAAAATCGACATAGAACCTTTGGCTTCACTTAATGCTGTCAAGTGAAGAAGAGGTTTCCAAACAATGAGACTGGCTTGGCACCAGTGGGAACTCCCTCAAGGCATTTGGGTGACACTCAGCAGCTCTCTGGAGATGCCTTTCCCTTGACACCAACACCAAAAGTTTTAGAAAAAAAAGAAGGCATTTTGCAATACCTGCTAGTCTTTCCCAGGCTTACAAGTGAGTTGGAGCACACAACACATTGGTCTCATTTGGAATCTGAATTCCATGACGTTGCTCACCCTTGAGTTTAGACTCAACATCTCTGAAGACCTGTTGTGAATGATAGATGACTGTTGTATTGTCAACCTCTAGTGTCATTTGATTTGGAGAAAACACAACAGTGCCAATGAATCTCTGAAATAAACAGAGGCTTAGAAAAAAAGGAAGGACAAGGAAGAGATTGGTTTTCTTAATATTTTTTTTTGTTTTGTTTTATGAAATAGGGTCTCATTATGTAGCCAGCTGGCCTTGAACTTACAATGATTCTTCTGTCTCAGCCTCCAGAGTGCTGGTGTTACAGGCATCTACAATTATACTCAGTGTGATAATAAATTCTCTAATGATATAAGAAAATATAATGTAATGGGGGAGGATATAGAAAAAAAGGAAAATATACTGTTTGAAGCTCTGTAATTCAATGTTCAAAGTGCACATTAAACAAACAGAGATGCTAAGATAGATCTCTTCTTAGGAAGAGCAAATTCTAAATTCTTTTTCATCACATTTGGTAACTTTTAATCATGGCACCATTAGCTATACTTTTATTTTTATTTTTAAATTTCTCATTTGTATCATATTAGTATAGGTTTGCAGTTCATGCAGTTTAGAGTCCTCATGGGGAGTAATTATATGCACCATAACTTGTTTCTCTTCCTCTTAATAGTTATGTTTCTGTGTCCAGCCCTCTCGCTCTTCTTACAGATATGTCTTGAAGATTCATTGTGTCATGAAGGCGCGCTGTGCGTCTATTTCAATGGAATCTGCTGTGATTAGCATTGCTCTTGGGCAGTGTGGGCTGTGTGTGGGCAAAGTTTGTTTGTCTGCTGCAGAAATATTAGCCTTTCGTCATACTCATGTCTGCCTCATTGGATGACTCGCCACATTGTACAAGGCCACCTCATTTATTAAAAGTATCACCAAACTAAATAGCATGAATTATGTTTGGAAATGGTGAGAGAGGTATGAACTACAAAAATCAAGTGCTCGGTTTTATACATGTGGGTACGAAGTAGAGTGGGAGTGCTTTTCTTATAAAATTCATTGGCAGAACAAGAGGTGCTGGGAATCTAATATCATCCTCTGGGCTGCACAGCAGCTCCAGCCACCTTTATTGCTGTAAATGAGAGACAGCACATATTAGAATGGAGCAGGGAGAGCATTTCCATCCCACAGGGAGCAAGAGGGATATAGGAAAAGTCACACTGAAAAGCAATACTGAAACTGAGTTCCAGAAGGACTAGAGAGCCTGCCTCTGTGACCTCAGGGTTTGCTAGGTTACAGGGCATGTGACTTCTTCTTTTTCTTAACTTGACTCTTTGCTGTGGATTACTTACACAGAAATTTCAAGCTCCTGGCAATGCCCACTTTTTAGGGTCTCCCCTGCAGCTTTAGCTTGATTCTCACAGCTTCCTGATTCCCTCCCTGAAGAGGTTCTTGTCAGTGATTCTGACCCTATAACATACTGTTTAGATGCAGGTTTATTTGAAAATCTGGGTGAAGCACACCAAAGCCCTATGCTCTTGCACTTACATGTCTTCAGAACCAAAGTCACTTAGATGACACCAAGGATTGCCAGTATCTGGAGCAATAGCCAGATCCTCTTGGACCATGAGCATAGCAGCGTCTTCACCAGGGTGTTTGAATGTGGGAAAACACCTCTGTAGTTGGTCCTGAGGGAACAGGGACACAGGGATTATCTTTTAAAGACAGTCTTTCAGGCAGCTTTATAGTTTCACCCTCTGGAGCCTAAGATGAATGTGTATGGCCAATTTCTGATATATCCTTAAGGGTTCTTTTTAAGAAAAAAATTCTGAGTGTCAAAAATGGAGATCTTTTCTCAACAGCACATTCTTTGGCTCCAACTTTACATGCGCTCTTTTTCTGGTCAAGCTCTAAGTGCTTCAAATTTTGCTTTCTGGATTTTGCAAAATTATTTCCACTCTAACTCTGGTCGCAAGCAGCCCCAATCACTCATCCCATGACATAAATGCTGTGCTTCCTCTCTCCATTGGATCAGTTAGTCTGTCACACTCAATAATTCTTAGAAGGTGAACAAAGTGTAACCTAGTTAGTGTAAGTCACATGGCTACTAGTCCAGGTTCCAACAGTCTCCATACTTATCATGCTCTGCTCAAAAAATTCCAGAGTTGTCAGTCTGAAACTTGGAACTTTTCCAAATTTCTCTAGGAAGTAAGTTGCAGATACAGACCATATAATCCGTTTGCGTACACAGCGCTGATTGCACCCATACAGGCAATTTTCCGTTAGGTGTTTTTGGCTGGGACAAAATACCTGACACATACAACTTAAAGAAGAAATTGTTTATTTTGGCTTATGTTTCCAAGATTTCAGAGCAGGATAGTCGACCTCAAGCACAAATATCACAAATATCAAGAAGGGATTTTGGAGAAAAACCGCTCCACTCTTGACCTCTGGAAAGCAAAAAGCAAAGTAAAAGCCGACGATGAAAGGTTGAGGAGACCAGATACGGCTCCTGAGGTCTCGTCACCGTGACTCGTCCAGAAGCGCTTCGCTGATGTACTTATTATCTCTCAAAGCAACCGAGGAGGAATCAAACAATGATGAAATTTTATCTTAGTCTGGAAAAAAAATGTTTATGAAGAAATCAGAAACAACAGGTGACAGCAAGGTTAGGGGGGGAAAAGACTCCTTTATACTGGCTGCTGAATGTGAAGGAGTGGAAACACATGGGAATCAATAGGAAGAGTCTTCAAAGCCACAATAGAAATTTCACTGGGTGAAGATGAGTATCTTGTTGAAAGATCTAGAGTAATGCAAGCGTGGAGATATTGGTAGCAGCACAATTAACAGTAGCTGAATTATGGAAGGGCCTTATGTACTCTCAGCGCAAGAACAGATAAAGAAAAAGTATATATAAGTACACACACACACACACACACACACACACTACACAGTCATAAAGAAAGTTTTTTTTGAGTCACTTGTAAGTCCATCGCTCTATCTTTGGGTACTGGAGATATATAATGCAAAGTAAAATAAGTCAGACTCAGAAAGTTAAATACCACATGGTTCCTTTTATATGACAAGCCAAAATACAACAACCTAAATATCAAAACAAAGGTGAGATGTGAGGAAACAGGGAGGCAGGCTCTTTGGAGATCCAAAGGGGTTCTGGATGAACAGCCACGAGGAGGATGAGGAGAGGGGAGGAGGTGTGACCAAATACGATACATGTGTGCACCACTTGTGACAAGGAAGGCGGTTGCCATGTCTAGAAAATATATATTAATAAGAAAATAAAAAGGACAAAACTTATGATTGATTTTACAACAATACAAATTAACCATAATAAAATGTGTGGAAATATAAGATATAAATATATTCAGTTTTTACAAGATAACAACAAAACATTTTCCCAAAACAATGTTAAATTTTATATTCTCACCAGGATCAGCTGACATGTTTATTCTTATATCTCTTGAGATATTTGTGATTATCTTTTACTTTTG
>NDGN011444696.1:0-23156 GCA_002564285.1 Tympanoctomys barrerae
TTTTTCTTTTGGTATTAGGGATTGAACTCAGGACCTTGTGCTTGCCAGGCAGCCACTTACACCACTGAACTATCTCCCCAGCTCTTATTTTGTTTGAATGCATATTTTTTGTCATGTTTGTCCAGCACCATTTGAAAAGTGTCTTTGCTTCACTATTGCCTGTACTCCTTTACTAAAGCTCAGTTGATTATATCAGCTGTTTCATTGACCAAATATGAGTGCCCTTCTACCAATGGCATATTGTCTCACATACTACACCTTTACAGCACATCATGCAGTTGGACAGTGTATCTCCCCAACTTTGTTTTCTCCTTTAAAACTGTTGCTAGTCTGTCTCCTTTGCCACTCCACAGATGCTGCGGCTACAGAATAACCTGCCAAAACATCCCCGAACAGCAACATCAGGAGCTTTCCCAGCAACAGTCCAACCGCTTCACTCAGTACTTCCAATCAACTTTTTGAATCCTTGCCCTTAATTTTTTTAACCTGAAGTTAAAAACTGCAAATGTGTGAATCTTTAGAGCTCAGTGAATTTCATCTACATACATACTTGTGTCATATAACCATCAAAGATACTAAACTTTAGCTTCTACATACTCCCAATGACTGTGGCTACCTTGTACTTTATGCTCTAAATTATGACTTATTTTGAAGTAAAATTATGAAAGATGAACACTTATTTTATTACGAATCACTTGTAGGCTAGGAAATACACTGTATATCAAGAATCATGTTAATGCAATCATCATGGTACCTATTGTTTTATTTACTTGAAGCTATCTTACCAGCTGTAAAGGATGGGGAAATTGGTCAGAATGAAGGCATATACCCCACCTCAGTGAAAAGTAGTTTTTTTGTGTCTAGGTAAGTGGTGTGAACCTATGGTACACGGGTCCCCAATGGTTACTCCATCACTGAAAGCTCTAAACACCTGGCACTTAGTTCTCAACTTGATGGAAGACAATGACCTAGCTCTTATTTCCAGTGCAGCGCTGGGTGCTCCTAGAGGATGGAGAGTTTTTGTACCATCTAAGGCTTATAAAAGGAAGAAATGCAAGCGAAGCTAAGTGCTAAAGATTTAGGGCCTGCTGCCTCTCATTGGAGACATGGGGTCACAAACTAAGTTGTTGAAATTTTAGATTATTCTATAGTCCATTTGCTTTTTGTGCACCAGACAATTCCTAATTTTACACAATAACTATAGGGGACCACTGGAGTCTGATGGTATTTAGGATCCGATCTCATGAGTTATTGATGACATGAAATCGAACACTGGTGTCGACTCTTCAACTTTACTTATGCTGCACAACTCCATAGTCAGGGATTGGTACATGTCAACTGGTACTCAGGCACATAGTGTAAAGTACTGATACAAATTTTACTACTTCAAGTTTGTTTACCTGTAGAATACATATCAAAAGATCCATTCGGAAGGGTCATTGGTGACAGTGTAGAAATGCACCCGGCTCACCCCATCCGCTCTGTGGCAGCCACACTTTGCAGGGTTACTGAGTGCATTCAAGTACTTAATTCTAGGTCTCCTTTTGGCTCTGATAATCCCTCTGGTAAACAAGTCACTGCTAAAATTCTAGCTTTGCACTTAAGCAATGGATCACTGGGTGTGGAAAAAGGGATGGAGTGTGAAAGGAAAAACATCCTTTGTTCTCTGTGCATATGCTATGCTAGGTCTTTAAAACTGACTGTGGCACAAGCAGGTATTATTCTGCTTTTCTCTCCTCTAGTAAGAGGGGACAGAGAGTCTGGGCAGTGAGGGGTGGTGGCCTGGGAGCTGCTCTTGGAGCCTGCGTGCCCACAGCCCTGCTTCAGACATTCTATACAGCACCTCGTCTCCTGCCTCTGCTGCACGTCCACTCCTCCTACACAGACTCAGAGGTAAGAAGAAACACTCACACTGTAGCTCACAAGGAAATGGATCCAAGAGAGCTGGGGTGCAAATTCTGCACTTGATGTCAGTCATGTCGAAGCTGGTCAGGAGAAAACGAAGAAATGGAAAAAGAAGGCTCTTGAGAGGTAACTGCCAAACACATCCTGTACTTTAAAAATGCTTTTATTGAATATTAATCAATTACAAGTACTGTAAGTTAGACATTAAGCCAAAGCACAAGTACAGGTTAAATATAATCACAAAGATGTTTTAAAGAGAAACCCACCACAGCGGCA
This sequence comes from Tympanoctomys barrerae, assembly GCA_002564285.1. Lineage (NCBI taxonomy): Eukaryota > Metazoa > Chordata > Mammalia > Rodentia > Octodontidae > Tympanoctomys > Tympanoctomys barrerae. Next base: position 2,182 of record NDGN011444696.1, read on the forward strand.
GGCCAAGGTTCATTGATGCCTTCTTTTGGAAGTAAGCAGAGTGGAAAGACCTTCCATTCCAGGTGAAAAATAACGAAGACCATTAATGAAGAATTTACATGCTGTAAGTGACTTTCTGTGACTGAGTCAAGAGAGTTGCCAGATTTAGAAAATCAAAAGTGTAAAAACAAAACAAAACAAAACAAAAAGAGCTCAGTTAAACTTTAATTTCAGATAAATAACAAATACTTTACCTGTATGAATATGCAAATATCATATGAAACATACTTAAGCTGAGAAACTGCTTGTCTAAAATTCAGATTTAACTGGGCATTGTGTATTTAATCTGACAATTTTACAAATACACAAATGCAAAACAGAAAGATACAGAGGTTGAAACCCCCTGCCACTGTAGGGGGAATTAAAAAAAAAAAACAAAAACCAAAAAAACCCAAAAGTCACTACACTGGTTACTTACACAGACTAACATCACAACGAGAAAATACAATTACTATTCCAAATGCTATTGCCAGAAAAATTCTAGATTTCCTCAAAGCTGGTTTTGTAAATGTTTTGAGAAACCTTATTCACTGAAGTACCGTTTTAGTTTTGTAGGTATCAAAGACAAATACCACCACAAAGATAGGACGAGCACAAAACGAGGGGAGAAGCAGTGTACACACATGGAGTCTGTGCAGTGAACACAATTACTGTATGGTCAAGGTCACCTCGTAGGTCAAAGGTCAGCCTCCAAGATCTTGGCTGCTTTCTATCTTTCTTTCATTGTGGGCTTCCTAGTTCTCCCTCCTGATCTCTGGAGAGGCAGGAGGGTGTATGGGACTCTGCCCTGCTACCAGGGTTTACAGCTTTTCTCTGAATCAGTAATGGGCATTCAGGACTGTTCACAGATATGGGCAGACAGATAAAAAATAGAACCATCTGGGTTCTGAAGGATGAGAGAAAACTGAAAGGAACTGTGTATGTGAGCGCAGGTACACAGTGCGGGACAGACAGGGGAAGAAGGTGGGGTCACAAGGCCATGCCTCACAAGGTGGGCGCTAGCTACCTCACAGGAGGCAGACCCGGGCAGAGATGTCAAGTGGTGACAGCATGACTGCACTGGCCTTAGAGCATATAAAGTCTTTAGCTTTCCTACAGATTTTCACTTTAATGTCTCATAACATATAATTTAAATGATTAAAAAGAGACTGTATTATCACTCAAATTCTAGACAGCATCACAGCTGTTCCTATAGCCACATATATACATCTTCATAGACTTCGAGATTGTTCTAAATATTTTTCCCAACCAAAAATCTAGTTGCTGAGGAATTTCAGGTTGGAGAAATTGGAATGGATTGATTACATCCGCTCTCCATTGTTGTATGTCAGAGAGTATAATTTACGCAGTGTGCCCCAATAATACAAGCTCAACAAGTATGAAAATGCGCAGAGACATGCCAACTTGTTGATGCCTTCCAAACACTAAGAAATAGAACTACAAGTTGCATTTACTAGAAAACAAAAGGTTAAAGTTTTTGCCACAGTTAAGGCTTTCTTAAGCTGAAATATTTTAACTGTCTATTAATTGCAGAATGTACAAAAAGTTTCCAGGTGGTGTATTCTGAATGGATTTCCTTTTAATTTGCTGTGTCTAACAATAACTCAAATATTACTTTTTGTCATTCATTTGACATTAATCAAACTTAACTGCAGTCTTTAAATAAATTTCAGGTACATGAAACCCTATTTTAATGTCAAATTTGAATATCGAATGATGAAAGTCCATAGCTCTATGCAACACAACTAGCCTAACAGAAAACACAGTATGATGGCTGAGTGTCATGGAAGCCACGCAAACAGGACGCGGACATGCTGAGGACAGGCGTTGCAGACACGCACCACTTCTGTTTGGGAGGCATCTACAGGAATCCAGACAGTGCCCATATTTCACAAAAGAGAGGAAGCAGAGTCCAGTAATTCCTCATGCCATTGGGAAATACAGTGACATAGACAAAGGCCTAGACGACTTATTGCATTTGAATGTTGTTTCCCATCATTAACAAAACTTTCATTTTTCATCTAATTCCTATGATAAAAGAATGTAAATCTACTTATTTGCCACCTTCAGGTATTTTGTGCATATTTCAATGCATTTTGCTATTGTGAGAGCAAAGAAAATTAGTTTAGCATCAAGCTCAAAGGAGTAAAGGATGCTATTTCCTGAAATATCCTAATATTGTTTACTCTACTTATGTTGGCTGAAAAGCTAGACATTCTGAACTCCAAGAAAAAAGAGTAAATAAGAATCCTGGGTGCACTGCTATTACTTTGCAGAGATTTAAAACTCTAGGCTCCATGCTGTCATTTTTTACCCAAGTGGCAGAATCTTCTGAAGAGAGAACAGGTAAGGCCTAAATCCAGTTCTGGTTGTGATGTGAGAATGGAAAAGGATCTCAATTCTTTATGGAAGACTCAAAGTAAAGAACGAATCATTTAAGCTATTTTTATTCCAGACTAGCAACTTGGGGAAAAGCGAAGGTCCAGTAGACGGAGAAAAGTGTCCAGAGCACTTATTTTATGCCTGAGTTAAGGATTCCATTGGCCACAAGTGAACTGGAACCCTCAGATCTAGAGAAGCCCTTTGATTCAGAAGTAAAGCTGTGGAGATGCCCGGTTCTCTATTCCATGTGGCTTGGGAAGCAGAGGGGTCATATGAGCGGAGTCCTGAACGTACTAGTGTTGCTATATAGTGTAAATTCAAGAAATAGATTTCAGCCCAATTTAATGCCATGATTTAATACTTTAGAAGGTTCTTCATATTGGTATAGATGTAAATTTTAGAGTAATTTTCGCTAATTTTGATGAGTATACTCATGATGACCTTTGGTTTTCAAGTTCTGAAAAAAATGTTTTTGGCTCCTGTGGTATGTCCATTAATTTTCTCTCTTCAGAAAATAATATATGCACATTCTCTCAAGAACTACAATATAGCCAAACTGTTACAAGACCAGAGCACTGCAAATGTTTTCTGTATAGACAGAACCTTTACTTGGCACACAGAACAGCAGACACTGAACACTGGTAGTTTAAATAATGAACCACAGTTTAACTTCTCAAGTGTAAGGCCCAAGTTTAAAACTAGCACATCCATTAATCTAGTATGATGGCAAGGACACAACATACAACCGCAGTCTGGTAGTGGTTTACCTTTTTAATGAAGCTATAAAGCTTTCCATATCTATTCCATATTAACTCTCACTTAACTAAAAATTACAGCTGTGTTTATCATTTAAACTATGTTGGTTGAGAGTGGGGGCAAAGTAATACACACTTGACAGCTACTGAAAGTTACAAAGACTGCAACTTCTTTAACGCTCTGTTACACACAGGAGAAAAAAGAGAAGAAAAAAAGCCCTCTTAACGAATGTCAAATTTTGAAGCTTTATATGGAATTCTAATGTCATTAAACACACAGCCAAGACATAAACACCAAGCTTGGGTCACTGAAACTTCAATAGAAGCAACAACTGAGACCAATTCTTGATTTAGTTTTGAGGGCCCATCCAAGATTCAGCTACAAAATTCAAACAAACTAGCATAATGCCTAGTTCCAATGGTGAACTTAAGCCAAAAAAGAAAAAGAAAAGAAAAAGATAAAGGTAGATGTGCATTTTGACAACCTATTTCCAGATTTCTGCAAGTAATCACTTGTTTCGTTTCTGGAGGTTAGAAGAGGTCCCAGCTGAATTGGCCTGCATTAAAAACCCCAATTAGTTTCCAGGACTCTAAACTGAAATGGTAAATTGGTATCACAGTTTTCCTACCAAGTTTATATTGCTTTTGCTCCAAGGTTGAGGAGATGTATGGCATGTCATGTAAATAAAGTAATACACTTAATTCAAAATTCAGTTAAGGTGAACAGGGCATGTGTAAGAACTGTGTCAGACAATTTCTTTGTAAGTGTCAGTGTGCTCTTGGCAAATGTTGATTAAAACAAGCAGTACTTTCATACACACAAAAGAAAACAAAATCAAATAAACAAACCAGTATGATATTTCTCTATCATCTTCATTTAGAAAAATAACTGAAAGGACTTTGGTTTCAATTTTTGTTCTCTTTGTCTAAATATATCCAGAAGTTTGAAGAAGTGGTTCAAAAATTTAGAACAGAGATTTTTTTTTGTTTCTTTTCTTGTTTTTGGTGCTGAGGACTGAACCCAGAGCGTCCAGCGTGCTAGGCAAGCATTCTACTGCTGAGCCAAATCCCTAGCCCTTTAGCACAGGGGTTTTTAGAAACTATTTGAAGCTTGCCATTGAAAATAACCCCAGATCTGGAATAAAAAGTTCTTGCATTTGTATATATCCATCTACTACATAGGATTGAAATCCTAGATTTCTAAAGAGACAATAAAATAATATTTTGGGGACTCTAAGATGTACATTAATTCCATTGACTTTGGAAATAAGGCAGCTAATTTGGGGGTGACAGTTCTGGTGGCAGGGATTCAGGGAAGGGAAGTATGTGCTCTCTGGGGCGTGCCTGACTCTCGGGCTGCAGTAACACAGACCACACGCTCCTCACCCTTCTTGATGCTGCTCCTGCAACAGCTCCCAGCAGCTTCCCCCGGTGAGGAAGGCTTAGCCGCCTGCTCCACTCTCCTGCGATTTCCAGCTTTGACCTGAATGCCCTTCGCGGGCTGTCCTGGCAGGAGCAAGGGGCTGTCCCCAGCTCCGACTCCTCTCTCCTTGGAGCTGCTAAGAAGTCAGGTTATGTTTGTGCCTTCCCTGTAAGATGGGCCAATTCATAAAAGAAAACTACAACTTGATGTTTCTCCTTTTCAGCTCAATTCATGTTAACAAGAAGCACAGATACACAATCAAAGAGTAACAAAACAGAAGGAGAATCTTGCGCAGCCAGAAGCTGGGGTTGCATTGTTATGATTTTAGTCAGTGTGACTTTGTGCAAATGATCCTCAGGAAGGAAGGTTCTGGCTCATTTTCAAAGTAAAAGTTAAAAACTAACACAAAAAACAAAAAACAAGAACATGCCATGAGGCATATCTGCAAAAAAACTAAAAATGAGCCTTCATTTGTATGTATTTGCTATATACATGAGCCACATTTAATAAAGCAAATGTAGTGTGTGAACTGTGAGCATTTGAAACAGTATTGTTTGCGTTTCCTCTTCTTCCATTTCCAAGTCTAGATCAAAACAATCTTGCTTTAGAAATGGATACCTGTGATGAAAATGAGCCTGAGATATGTTAAAAGGCCACCCCTGTAAACATTTCCTCAAAGGGAACAGTAGTAGTTGAGTATGTATCAGTTACTCATACTATATTCATCACTATAGCAATGCTTTATAAAAGACAAACAGCTTATTTCTAGGCTGTCAGGGATTAAGAATATTGATTTTTTTGTTGTTGTTGAAACAATCCACGCAATCCAGTCCCAGAGTTGGATCTGATGTGGCCTTTACCAGGGAGCATTCACTAGGTCTTCTGCTCTGCAGCTGTTGAGGCCTGTGAGGGAGCTTCTGGCTTCATGATCTGGTATGTGATGAGATACTCCGGGTACGCCTGCAAGGGACAGAGACAGACTACTCACCCTGCTGTTAGGGGCAAGACCGCTACAGCTTCGCTTACTGTGGGGGCCACAGCGGTGACCGAGCCTACCCAATGTTCTACACAGACCCAAGAACTATCGCCAGCATCTGGTACAATGCCTTCTTTTTGTTTGTAGAATGGCTGCTGAAGCAGAGGAGTCAGGAGTCAATATGTGCATTTTGGTACATGCTATTTAATGTGACCTCTGACATACACAAATTTTAGTCAGGGATAAATGAAGACTTTACTGGCATGAATTTCTTCAGGCTCCTTATCAGAGTGCTGCTTACTTAGGCTACTGAATTATCTCTGTGCAAAGTTCAAAGCACTGTTTAATCCTATCAAAGTCCAGAGAGATTTAAGACATTAAACTGCATTAGTAAAAGGGATGAGATGAGGTTAAAAAAAGTCTTTTCTGTCAAGTTACTTTTTTTTTTTTTTTTTCTGTCAAGTTACTTTGAACTCCATACTGGTACTGGAAATGACTAACGCTCTCATACTATGTAGTAATATTCCACGGAAAGCTTTTCCTAAATCTTAGATGGTCTTGATCTGCTGTGCTGACACGTTTAATAACTCAGTCATGCTTATGTGATGGGAAACATACCTGTTCTCCTCTGTAGATGACATATTCGGCATATGCCAGCCCATTGACACTCGGTCTACCAATAACTGAGTGATGTCCTGGTGGGGCATGGGCCATTTTCATGGTGCTGAACTGCAGAAAGGATTTCCCAAGGGTCACTCTACAGAAAAGCATTTGTCTGAAGAAGAAGGAAAGTAATGCTTTGATGGAAACTTTAAATTTTAGAATGATATAACAATTAAATTTATTGATTAAAAATAACATAAGGCATGCTAATTTAAATAGTAGTTTCAAATTTATGTGTATGAGTGGATGGGAACTGAGATACCGATTTACCATAAACCAGTGGTGATGAACCCGATGAGCGCATGTTGTTTTTCTTTTAAGACAAAAGATGTTAACGTATGAGGATTTTTACTAAACTGCAACCTCAGTATTCAGGTTTAACTACAGGGTTGGCACTCGGCCAGGTTTTGGGCTGCACATTGGGCACTGGTCTCTAAAAGGCTCCACCACTACTGCAAACAGCTACCAGGCTGTGTAGAGGGAAGTGCCAATCGAATGCTTTCACTTTAGGATCTGCTAGGAAATCCTGATTAGGACATAAACTTGTGTGTCTAAGTTTATTCTTCATCTAGGTTCACTTTCATTACTTAGTTAGGTTTCTTTTGTCTCTGCATGAGTTACGCTTGCAACAATCTAACTTTTGGATGCTATATATCCTTAGGAATTTCTGTGTTCTTAACCAGACTCACTATGGCATATCTTAGAACTGCTGGTGACTAGAAATTTTTTCATAAAGTAACTGAAAAAGATAAAGTTCTATGATCATTAGTTATAAGACATTTAAAGATCATATGTTGTTCTTAAGGCCTTAACTAAATCCCATGCTATTTTATTATCTTGACTTTGCAAAAAGACTGCAGCTCATTAGTTTTTAAAAAAATGTAATAAATCTTGATCTTTTTAAAGCATAAATATACTGTATGATTTTATCATTGGCCGGAAGGGAAATATTGTTTTTTTCCCCACTGAGTTCACAGAAAATATGCTGCAATGCTTTCCTATTTCTGAATTTTGAAATGCTACTTAAAATGGTAATATTCATTTGTGTGTCACTACTGCAAAGCTGTTATTTTGGGGTGGTTTTAAAGCTAATATGCCCTGCCCCCAGACAAACAGTAACACTAGACTAGAGAGGCTAAGTCGGAGCTTGCCCACTGATCCAAGCTGTATCTTGCTCAAGTGCAGCATGAGCTAGGGGTCTTCTGTTCCACAGAGATCATCCTCAGGCTTTCCTTGATCGGACTGTGCAGCAAGGCGCGTGGAGCGGGGAGCAGTGCAGCCGCAGGAAGATTCATTCCAGCCCAGGGCTGGCGGGCATGGGGCTGCTTCCACCACTGGCACCAACTCTGCTCCCACAACTCCTACCGGCGCAGAGGCTGCCCAGCTATTCCTAGCCTACCTCTAAACCTGTATTTATTAGGAAGCAAGGATGAAAAAAACCTGAGACTTTTGCAGAGCCCGAGAAACAAATCTGATAGAGGGCAGCAAGTGTTAGACCAAAGGCCAGATGCTCACCTGTGACATACATAACAAGACCTGTCTTTGTGCGTGGGGCAGCCTGTTCCTCCTCCGATCCCATAAACATACTGGTTGCTTTTTGAGGAATTTTCAGCAAAGTAAATCCCAGCTCCAAACATTCCTCCTATGTATGCATGTCGTTCATCAAACCCTTTATGAATAATGGCATTGATGAAAGGAGAACCTAAAAATATAAATATACACTAGTTAAGCACTTTTCTAGAATCTTATTTAACTGAATATTATACACACTGAGTAGAATAATGTTAAGTAATTAGTGACACATAAGCAAAAAAAATTATTTTTTAAGATAGCCTGTTATATATATTACTGTATTGAATTAGAATCTCATCACTGACCCTTATAATATTTGTCAACCAAGAATGCTATATGGATTTTGCAGACAGCATAAGATTTGACAGAAAAACACTATGTGGCATTAGAAATATAGGCTATCTTACATGCACATTTTCATGGGATAAACTAAAATAATTAAATTACAGCAAAAAAAAATTCAATGGCTTGACTTGTAACTTAAGTTTTGCAATAACTTTATATAAATTACTTTCACTGTGTATGCTTTGGAAAGCCTGTAACAGGTAATGCACTGGGAAGCAGTAGCACGGGTGGATATGAAAAACCACAGCCAACCATTTTAACATGAGCCTATCGCAGCTGATACATAGGGTATTTTTTGTTTGTTTTAATTCTAATTTTACTCATTTTACAGAAGCCCAGACAGATGAGCACAATTACCGCAGGCTACTCACCGTGAAATAGCATGCGCTCGTTGTGGTGGTTGTGATTCTCCTCAGACACTTCCTTCTGTCTGTGACAGAATCGCTCTCTCAGCTTCTTGTTGACAACTTTTTGAATCTTTATAAAGAAGAAAGAAGCTAGTTATCGTAAAATATAAGTTTATCATTTACTATGGTTTCCTTTAGGTGAAGTCAATTTGTTTTGTTTGCTGAAGACCCTTAAAAATAACAAAGTTGCCAAGGTCAGTATTCAGCTAATACACTGGCTATCAGTGATAAAATTTTTAGCTATAATATTTGCTGCTTTGTACCAGATTAGGCTCTTACCTCAAACTCATGTCAGGAAGTCAAAAAAAAAAAAAAAAAAAAAAAAGAGGTTGTTCCTATACTTAATGAATTTTATGAAATGGGGGTCCTATAACTCTATCTTTTTAAAATAAGCTCTCTAACAAATACCAATGGACAGCAGTGTAAGTTCCACAGGTTTGCTAGCTCAAAGTGCTAAACTCATTCTCAATAGATTTTACTCATGATGCCCCTTTGGAAAAGCATTAACAGCTATCTATTGTATATTACAAATGAAGATGTTGCCATTAAGAGATGCATTTATTCTCATATCATTACTGACTCAAGTACACTGACAATCCGGACCTTTAATTCTACTTTCAAAAGATAAAATCCTTGGTACAGTCTGAAGTGTGAATGAGCTGGGAGACTCATTCATAAATTCATCACCACTGATTTTGCCTTCAGAATGGTGTTTAAGGGAGTCTCAGTTTCAGTTTCTAGTGAGCCATGGTCCTGGGGGTTAGAGGTTGCACTGTAGTGACAGAATCTGATATCAGGGTAATAGGCAATTATCTTTAACAGTGTGAAAATATGACTTAATTTTTTACTCTTTAGATTTGACTTTTAGGCAATTCTTGCAGTACAGTTTTCATTACAAAGTTTTAAACTTACTCGTATGACATTGTATCTGTTGAATATCCCACCAGCATTACCACCATCTCTGTGTTCCCGAATAGTACTCTGCATCTATAAAACAAAATGTAATAATTAACTTCATGAAAATATGCCAGTGTAACATTAACGATGCTCCTTCCATCATTTTCAATATTTAAATTTTTATATCCTTTCAACTAATAAATCTAGTTGGTTAACACATTTAGTAGATAAGTACTTTTGTAAGTAGTCATATTACATTTATATATTTTCTCATAGAATCTTTGAAAGATTTTTCCATAAACACAATTGAGAAACAGAAAACATCACTTTAAAGCATCTACATTTACTATTTTATGCAATGGAGACGGAGAGGCAACACTGTATTGAGATCAAACCTCTTCACACTGATTAATACCCTCTTAGAAAATGCTAAAAATAATTCCTAAAAATCCAGTATATTTTTATTCCCAAAGTGAAGCATTCCACATTATCCCAATGGTCTTTATGTTAGGTGCTTGAGGTATGACTACATAGACAAGGGCAAGGTGAATACGATCTTCAACGAACTATACGGAATAGCTTTCTTCTCCCACTATGCATTCTTCTACTCTAACTGAAATTATAAAAACTAAATAAAGCTTTTTTAAAGACCCATAGTTTTTGGGCTGAGATATAGTCAGTGGTAGAGTTCTTGTCTAGCATGTACAAGGCAAGTCTGGGGCAACAAAAGGCCATTCAGTGCCAGCAGACAGGATATCCTCCTGAGAAGCTGACTAATAAGCACGAGTCAAAATACTGCTCGGGGATAATGGTCTTGATTTCCCAACATGAGAATGAAAATCACGAATGTTACTTAAAAACAAATGAGTACGTCTTTATCTGCTTGTACTTTTGCATAATTGTAGAACTAGGCGGCCTACTTATAATAATGAAATTACAGGTGAGAAGTGAGGCACAAGCCATCAACAGAGAGGGAATCTCCATGTCACTGATGCACCACGTGGGTCATACAAATAGCCTTACTACAGTGCTTGAGAATTATACAGCAGGCTTCTGAACATATGTGAAAATTAGATATATTTTAGAACTACATAAAAATAAAGATTAAAAGAGACCTGCTATCAATGAGGCAAGATTCTCATTCCATATTACCTTAGATAGCATTCTCATATAAGAAACAGTTTCAAGGAAGTTTCTACATTTAAAAAGTCAGATTTGCTGTAAAATGAGACAGGCTTATAAGTGAAAACAATGTGGCATGGTTCTAATCCAAAGTCATATTTTAATTTCAGCAATATTCCATTGCAACAGCTAAAGGAGACTGATTAGTATGTACGGGATCATATAGTAGTAGAGCTTATATCTTCTGGAAAGACAGGCCTAACTCTAGTTTCTGGAAAGGAAAATTAACAGTTTCGGAATCCGTTACCTCTTCTTCTACTGACTGATACTCTTTATCTTCTGGAGCGAGATCTAGCAAAATTGTTCCCTGGTTTACACAGTGAAAAGTCAAATAAGGATTGGTTCCTGGGAGAGAAAAAGAGTCATAAATATTGGCATTCTGGTATGAGTCTAAACTATTTTCAATTTAAATATCAAACATATACTAAACAAATACAACTAAAATAAGAAATGGAGATGTGCTCAGGAATCTATTTTAACTGTTGTTAGTGAGCTCTCTGTACAGAGAAAGTCTCTCAACAAACAGTTGTTAAGCTAAAATCAGTAGTGAAGATATGTCTGACTCAAAAGGGTACCACACTGAAATTACAATGTAATTGAGTCTAAAATACAGGAATTATTCTCTAAACCTCTTCTTGGGTGACTTGAAAGTCACAGTAGTTTTATAATACATTATCCTTGTAATTTCATGGATGGTCTAAAATACAGACAAATAAGCATCAGTCAAATTCAGAAACCTCCTTTTTAGTTTGTCAGCCTTGAAATTTTATTAGCTATGTAAACTAATTCCCTTGGCTCCCTGTAGTGAAAGTACATCCAACAAATAAGAGAAATGATAAACACAAGCAAGAAATCTGTAAGAGACTTGTAACAACAAAGGACAATGGAAAAAGAATGAGCTGAGTCACGAGGAAGGGAGAATTGTTCAAGGTCAGATTATAAAGATTGGGCTGTGGGGTCTGATTCCACCCAAAAAACTATGGGATCCAACTGAATGGTTTTAACCACGGAGATTTCAGCATACACTCATTGGGAATAACCCTCTGGTTACAGTACAGAGAAAAGCATGGAAAGCAATGGTGAAAGCCAGAGAAAAGCCTCACAGTTGGGAGCCATCAGGAATGGTGGTAGTGGCTTGAATTAGGTAAAATCAGTGGGGAAAAAGCAGTACACTCTAGAGGTTACAGAGGACTTAGGATGTAAAGTACAGGGAGAAAGGGCAGAAGGATGCCCACATCTCTGGGTATGATGGGAGTAGGATGCCAACCATTGATATGCGGAAGACATGAGATTCCGGAACACTTATATGCAGAGACCTTATGGTCCCACTGCCTGAGCGCCAATGCCAGCCTTGATATTCATCTTGTAGCACCAATTTCTGAAAAATTTTCCCAAATAGCTCACCTTGTTGTCCACCTAAAAGTCTTTCTACTCCTTTGATTAATTTGTGGCGGTGTCCATACGCATTGATGCCTATTTCTTTCAATTCTTCATGACCCATATCAGCCAACACATCTAGTGTAATCTGAAAAATGAAAAAAAAAAAAATTATTGCTCAATCTTTAGCAGTTCCTCAGAGGATAAAAGCTCTTCCATTTGTCTACAAAGCTATGATCACCAATAGATTTATTTATTTATTTATTTATTTATTTAGGTGGAACTGGAGATTGAACTCAGGCCCTTGCACTTGCCAGGCAAGCACTTATCCTACTGAGCTATCTTCCCAGCCCCTACCAAGCAAATTTTAAAGATTGTTCTGTTTCCTTTTTAAGTCTGAATTAAATTCCTTGATTACCTTTTCAGCTTTTTCCCCCTAACTCAAAATACTCTCTTTGCTTTAAAATCAATGGCGAATTAAAAAGGAAAAAACACTACTGCAGACACACAAAAGGATCACTACTATATTTCTTTTTGATGATTTATAACTTTGGTCTTCTGTACCTTGAGACTTAGTAAGGATCAGTAGCTTGTGGATGGGGAAACCCTGTACCCTAGAATCTGGCAGGAAACAGAAAGCAATGGCAGGGGAGAGGGAGGGGGTTTGGCATGACTGGCAGAATGCAGTTTAATGAGTAAGCAGTTTTAGGTTAGCAGATTTGAGGTAAAGATGAGGAAGTTCCCACTGCTAACAAGTATTCAGGGTAGGAATAGTTTGCCTAGAAAGTAGTTATTTATTGAAGGACGTATTAAGTTAGAGATCAATTTTAGTTTGGGCAAGGAAAGAAAGTAGATGGTTTTGAAATCTCTCACAGACTCTAATATTTAACAATCACTGCTGCAAAACAGTCTGTTGAAATTTTTGGGCATTTATCCTTGTAAATGGGGATGATTAGTTGGCTCAAAAATCTCTAATAATTGTATCTGAGAATGAAGTGTGACTGTGCTACCACCCAGTGGCAGTGTTCTGCAATGTACAGGATGAAATGGGGTGGCCACATCTTTTGAGGGCCGATCTATAATTTCACTGCCTAGAAGTAGGCCCTGTGACAATCCAAACATAGCTTTTAATTTTCAATTTCCTTGGAAAACTAAGAAATCCTTTTATAGACACTCTTCTGCTAAGTCAAATGAGATATTTGTAGTCCAGCCACTGCTTTTCTACCCTTCTTGGGCTTAATGTTTAAAAAAACGGATTGGGCCTGCAGCTCTGCTGATTTCTATTGTCAGAATGAAATATTATATGAGTCTGATCATTTCAGTGCATCTCATGAGCATACAACACTTACGCTCTGAAGTAATTTAGCATATTGCTTCTAAGTGGCCATTTAAGAAATAATTGCTCCATTTCAAAAAATGGGCAATTCACTTTGAATCACCCAAAGGAAGTTTTCATCAAAGCTTTTAAAAGCAACAGTTCTGAAATAGCTATCTTTGAAACAGAAGAGTTTACAAAATAATTCTGATTTTACATTTTTATTTAAATGTGCCTTTAATTACTATCTATTGATACTCTATTGCAAATATATGCTAGATAAAAATAGCCCAGAAGACTTCTGATTATCTGGATATAACAAACTTAAAGTTAAGAGGGATTAAAGACATTCAAAAAGATATTTTAAGCAATTTATAGGGACATAAAAGTCCTGAATCTTGGAATTAATCTGCCTTCCCTATAGTTTCTTTTTATGGATACACTACTACAGAGGTAATTCAGCTCACAAACGTTTTGTTCTACAACTTTGGACAACTTTTTTCTACAATTTTGGCTTTTTTTTTTTTTTGCGGAACTGGGGATTGAACTCAGGCCCTTGCGCTTAGCAGGGAAGCACTTATTCTACTGAGCCATTTCCCCGGCCCCACTTCTACACTTTTGGAAAAGATGTCCACATTTGTATCTGCTTGTGTGGGAAAGATGGATGTGGTCACGTTTGTCACCTGATGCAGAATTTGCAAAGAAAATTAAACTTCTGCCAAATACTTCTATTTGCAAGCCTATTTGCAAACAAAAGCATTCGTGAACTATAATTCTACTGTACTTGTTCAAATTAGGTTTCTTAAGTGAAGAAGTATTTGAAACTCCACAATTATTTTGGATATGATTACAATGAAAAGATATAACTTTAATGTCACTATAGCAGAGGCTTAATGTTGTCAACACAAAAATCTTCAAGAAATCAAAGAGGTAAAAGAATTCTTACTGTTTTTTATATTCACCTAAGCTATCTCTATAAATCAAAAGATGAATTCATAGAAATTCTTTTTGTTTTTAATCATGTATGTATGTATGTATGTATTTGGTACAGGGTCTCGCTATGCAGCTTGGACTTATAATGATCCTCCTGTCTCAGCCTCCCCAGCACTGAGATTACAGGTGTGTGCCACCATATCCAGTAGAGACTAGCACAGTGTGGGGCCAGCAAGACATGTGGTATTAGGGACTGAACCTAGGTCCTTGTCCTCCCGAAGCAGGTGCTTAGACCACTGAGTTATCTTACTAGCCCAAATAAATGGAAATTCTTATAGCACTCTCTTAATCTTCACCACCTAAAAGAAGACCCATGAGATGTGTTTACTAAAGTACATTTTAAAAATTGGCACAAGATGGCATGGAATTATAACTCTCTTGACATTTGTAGGTATTTTACAGTTAAAGGAAGTAATAGGTTAAATGTCTTTTAATGCAAAGTTACACAGCTAGTAAGAAGGAAAAAATAATTAGAATCAAGGTCTTCATTTAATCCACTAATACTTTTATTCAAGAATTTTGATCATTGAAAGTGTTACAGATGAACTATAATATAAAAGGAAATAAGCAAAAAGAAAAACCATAATAGAAAAAAGACCTCAGGTTTAATTAGCTACAGATAGATTGTAAGTCTACAAAGAAGTCAGAATAGGGCAAAGGCCAGTGAAGAATTCAGAAGCTATATCACATAAAGAACAACTGAAAAAGTCAGAATATTTCTCCTAAAATAGGGGTAGATTTGTAGAGGTAAGTGATTGAAAGGGTTAACTCTCATGATGAGTTGACTAGGTTTTAAAAAGACAGGAAAGGCTGTATTATGGTATAGTGGGCTGACTGGTAGCCCTTAAAAAGAAAGGTCAATGTTTTTTAACCCCTAGGATTTGTGAATGTCACAAGGAGTATCCAGATGTAATTAAAGATCTTGAGATGAGACCATCATTGAGGGTAGGCTGCAGGTTCAGTAAGAGAAACATGGAAAGTGATTACATGAGCAGGCCCTAAAGTCTTATAAAAGAAGCAGAACAAAGACAGGCAGATGAGAAAGCAAGGTGAAGATGGAGGCAGGAACTAGAGTAATGTGGCCAAAAGTCTCGGAAGCTGGCAGACACACAGGATGGCTTCTGCCTCAGAGCCTCTGGAGGGTATGCCGCCTGACATCATTTTGATTTCAGACTTCCGAGGGAATAAATTGCTGTTTGACCACTAAGTTGTTGTAACTGATAATGGCAGGCCTATTCAACAATATATATGTACATTGTAGGTTACATTTCTGAGCAAAACTCAGTAAACCTGAGACAAATGGATTAAACAGGGGGCAGAGTTGGGCATAATTTAGTAATAAGCATTCCTGCCTGGGCGACTGACATGGATAACCTAAAGGAGTGACTTAATGACCTCTAAATATTTTTCCCATGCTAAGATTCCATGTATATCAGTAATTGTTAATTTAAACTCAGGTATTGAGCCTCTTTCAATATTTAACGCTGATAATGATAATAATAAGGACCAGGGAGACAGCTCAGCAGAATAAGCGTCTGCCTGGCAAGCACAGGGTCTTGAGTTCAATCCCTGATACTGAAAAAAAAAAAATAATAATAATAATAAACACATGCAATATGAAGAACTCATTATCCAGTATAAAAATAGCATGAATATGGAAGGATCTTGATTTGCAAATAATACTAGAGAAATGAGATGAAGAAATGCTAACATATTTTTTGAAAACAAAATTAAGAGAAAAAGATAATTTTGAAAACGTTCTTTTGAGGCAGTTTTATGGGCTATGCTTGTTTGTTTTTGTGGGGCTGGAGCTGCTCCCAGGACTGTGCATGCTAGGGAAGCTATGCTCCAGCCCTCACAGTCTTAAGTTCTGAGAGGTGATGAAACGAACACAGCACGAATGCTTACAAAGATAAAACAGGGTACCAAAGACTCTCAACTGCTCAGAGAGTTTATGGGAGAAGTATAAAATGGCTTCTATACAAAAAATGGCAACTAATAACTTAATGTTTAACTAAAGTCTCAAATATATAGAGAACAATTTACCTGCTCTGTTTCAAAGATATCCCGCAGATGTTCAAGGCCAAGGCTTTTTAGGAACTGGCTGATATTCATGTCAAGACCGGCAACTGGAGCAGAAACAGAATGAAGATTCTCAGAAAGGATTTCATGAATCTAAAGAAACTTTCACTACCTATTTAAAGCCATATTGTTTGGTTACACAGAAGATTTTACATAGCATAGCATAATTCAGAATACATAAATTTATTTCAGATATTTCAAGTTATCACTGAGCTTGGCTGAGAAGGAAAAGCAGAGTGCTTTATCACTTCAGTAATACATGCATTTGTCCTAATGATGAGGTTAGAATTAGACTTAGAATTCAGAATTCAATAATATATCTACATATACACACTATATTGAAATTATACTTCTACTAGCATAAAATACTGTTTTATAGAGGATAACTTAATACTTTTGACAAATGAAAAAATCAAAATGTACTATTGTTTTAGTTTATATTCCTTAAATAATCAGTTGTTTTCTAATGTAATTTCAGTAATAAGATTCACTCAGTAGTTCAGGAAGATACTATCATTGGAGATGGACATACCAGAACACAATATAAATAAGTAATGTAGGTGCCAAGGAAAGGGCAGCTTTCTACGAAGTACTTCTTGTAAGATGATGTGTGTTCAAAAATTTACAGGTAGGCTATTTAAGTGATATGTTCAATAACAACAGAAAAAAGTGAAACTGTTCCAGGAAAAAAAAAAGGTATAAAGAAGTCAGTCTTCATAGACCACACGCACCTTCTCCTTCCTTCCTTTCTGTACCGGCTGCACCATCTCCGGCATTGGAGGTTCCGCCCACTGCCAACTCTGCTAATGGGCCAGTGAGGTTATCTATGCTGCTGGCCGCAGACAGGCAGGAGGGAGTGGATGCTGGTGAGATCAGAGACGCACTCACTACAGTCGCCTGAGGTTTAAAACAGGTAGGTAAAGCTTCCGGGGGCATGGCATCTATCAGCAGCGCTCTGATATCATCAGCCTAAAAAGAATAAAAAATTTAAAAACACACATATACACAACAAAAACAAACAAACAAAACCAGTGTATTATAAAAGTTAAGTTTTTCATTAAGTACTGAACATTTTGTGAATGTTTTCTTTTTTCTTTGTCCATGCCAGGCACGGAAACTGGAACCTGGAAGTTGTACGCTGCTGTAACAAAACTATGAAGTGGCTTTGGCTGGAGCCACGTGATGGCACAGTGGTTGCTACAGGGGGCTAGAAAACAGGCAGGTTCGTGAAGGCTAAAGATGGGAAGTGAGCCATGCAGTATCGTGCCTGTAAGCACTGGCACACGAAGAATACGAAAGACAAAATGCACCTATGAAACTTGGAGGGGTATCTTAGGTGATTTCAAGAATGTGGACTCCGCCAACTGCACTCATCTGCTTTATCTGCCCATCATAAGGTACAGCAACAGAGAAATGAACTAAGAAAGTATTTTATTCTCTTTAAGGAAATACATTCACTCAAGATATGTTAAATTGGAAAATAAAATTACACCTCATCCTCAATAAAACATGGCCTCACAGTACAAGTCAGTTCACTGGTCTGATTATATTACCAAAGTCTTAACAAGACTTTTTTAAGGGGTAGATTTTGAATTCTGAAATAGATGAAAGAACTTCTCTAAGAATCTTAAGGACATTGCTCCATAGTACTCTGACTTGCAATCCAAATCAGAGAAGGATGTGTTGCAAAAAGACCAAGGCTGTGGCTTCTGTCCAATGCAATGGATGTTCCTAGACAGGAACCTCAAATATATAACCGTATCAGTTGGGACTAAAGGATCAGATAAATCAAAATCAAGAAAGGCACGTGGTCTTGACATTTCTAGGAGCATAGAGCAGATTGAAAAAGCCACTTAACTGTAAATAGGGATGGATTCTACAGAAAGAGTACGATGACTCTGAAGATACAGCCCAGTGTTATAGAAAGCCAGGAAAACCACTCCCCTGGGGCGGAAGTAGGCTCTACTCAAGGACTGCTCCAACTCCTGAGTAGATGGCTCTGGAAATGTATGCCTGAGCTGGACTTTAGAACTGCTATGGACCAGTGATAGCTACCTGCTCACCTTGGGAGGGCTGTGAATGCAATGTAAATGTGAGAGAAATGTACATATTTGTGGCCACAGGGTAGGATACTGGTAGATTAAAGACTACTACAAAATCTTTGTTTTGCCCTGAAAGGAGGTACAGTCAATTTTTCTATTTTCTTTCTTTCTTTTCTTCTTCTTCTTCTTTTTTTTTTTTTTGCAGTACTGGGGGTTGAACTTGGGACCTTGAGCTTGCCAGGCATGTACTTATGCCACTGAGCCTTATCCCTGGCCTTTTTTTTTTTTCATTTCTGTATTTGAGACAGGGTCTCACTATGCAGCTCGGACTCATAATGATCCTCCTGTATTCAGCCGGCCCAGTAATGGGATTACAGGTGTGCGCCACCATGCCTGGACTCGTTCGGCGGCTCAGCACGGCTCGGCATGCAGGACTAGGGACTGAATCCTGGTCCCTCACTTTTTTTCTTTTTATGTAAGCTGGCTTTTCATAACTTGCTATGCACAAGAAAATGCAGTGGGAAGCATAGCCTGTTAGCCTTTAAGAGGAAAGATAGCTTTTGCCATCTCCCTTGTGAAATGGAAAACCCTATTAAAAACTGCAGCAAGATTACTTGATGAGATAGCCCATGGAGACCGACAGGAGAGTTCCACCCTTCAACCACCTCTGCCCCAAGGATATCAGTAGAGCCGTCTTTCCGTTCTTGCTTCTGCCAGTAGGTGTGCGCAACTAACTGCCCAAGTGACCCCAGCTTTTTCAGTGTAATACTACTCCAGCCAAAGTGAGGAATCATGAGGTATTATTCTTAGTATTTTAAGCTATCAACTGCTTTCAAACAGTCTGTTATTCAGCAATAGATGAATGCAATAGAATATAACATGGAAAATTCTTTCTGGCTTAAAATTATAAATTATGGTGACTATGAAGCAACTTTCAGAAAGTTCAGAAATGATGAAATGTTTAATTTAGCTTCTGGTTAAAAAATTATATATATATATATATTATGTATTTTAAATTTTTTATTTTTGGCGGAACCGGGGATTGAACTCAGGCCCTTNCACTTGCCAGGGAAGCGCTTATTCCACTGAGCCATCTCCCCAGCCCCTTTAAAAATATTTTACTATACTGACTTTTCTTTTTTCATAAGAATGTGATATTGCTGAGTGAATTTTTAAAATCTATTTCATGCATATATACTATACACATTTTTAAGAACATTAGTTATTCCACAATAACATGCCATGTGTAGAAGGTTCAAAGTGTTTTGCTAAATGTAACTGAGGATCCATGCTAGAAATAGGATTTCCTGTGATTCATGCTTTCTCTTTGAAACTAACCTGAAGTAATTAATGAAATTAATTTACTACCTGATTTATCTTTTTTATTTTTTATTTATTTTATTTTTTGGCAGAACCGGGGATTGAACTCAGGCCCTTGCGCTTGCCAGGGAAGCGCTTATTCCACTGAGCTATCTTCCCGGTTCCTACCTGATTTACCTTAACAAAATTTTAAGTATAACAAATAAGAAGTTCAAAAACTTGCAGAAGAAAACGTGTCCCTTTAGTTTTCTGTTAGTGCTGATTAATTTACCACTGGGTTTCACCGAGATGTATTCATAAATGCAGGTCTCACACTGCGCTCGCATCCAGCCCCCACAAGCCCCCTTCTCTAAGTGTACCTTCTATTTTTTATGTCATCTCTTTCTCTTTGCTTTTTTCTAGATTCTACATATGAGAGAAACAGGTAACACTTGTCTTTTTCATCTGGCTTAAGGAATCTGTTCTCACTCTAAACAAAGTGAATGTGACTAAAGGTAAACCTATTCAGCTGGAGAAAGTAATGTCATCTCTGAAATTAGCATGAACAATAGTGAACATCCGAAATGAAGACTTACTGTGGCCAGGTCTAAAGGTGTCTGACCTTCTTGGTTCTTCATAGTTGGATCTGCACCATGTGCTAGGAGCAGGGCACATAACTGTGTCCTTCCTTTTTGGGCTGCTTCGTGAAGTGGAGTAAATGCCCACTTATCTGTTGCATTTACACACGTGTTGTATTTGATCAGTAATGCTGCTATGTCAACGTGCTGAGGAAATACAAAAGGATGCACAAAGTTAAGAATGAGAACATCTGAAATTCCATCATGCAGGCTGTTTTCCTTATAACAATTTACCTTTTCTGTATTTGTATTTTCATCCTTTATAGAAATTTCTTCTAAAGTAAAAAGAGTATTTTGTTCCTCTATCTATATTTTGGACTTCCATCTTTTCTAGCTTTCTACAAAAATGTCAATTCCAGAGGGCTGGCCAAAGAGCTCAGTGGATTTGCACAGGGGCCAGGGTTCAATCCTCAGGCGTGTTGTGCTGGCCTCGCCCCTAGGGCAGGCTGATATGGTAATTGAAACTGGGAATGGTGGTAAACGCCAGTAATCCCAGCTTTTGGGAGGCTGTAAACAGGAGAATTATTGAGTCCGATCTAGTAGTGAGACCCTGAACACCCTGTAGACCCTTCCCTAAAAAAAAAAAAA
>NDGN011444697.1:0-20104 GCA_002564285.1 Tympanoctomys barrerae
GGGAGGCTGTAAACAGGCAGATCACTATGAGTCCGATCTGGTAGTGAAGCCCTGAACACCAGGTAGACCCTTCCCTAAAATACAGGGGAAAAAAAAAGAATTGAAAAACAAGGCTGGGGAGATAGTTCGGCGGTCTAAGCACCTGCCTAGCCACGTGAGGAGCACACCTGTAAGCCCAGAGCTGGGGCGGCTCAGACAGGAGGATCCCTATGACCCTCACCTGCACAGTGAGACCCTGCACCAAATAAATAAATTAGTTAATTAATAATTAAATGATTAATGAAGAAAAAGAATAGGAAAAATACATTTTCTCAGTGTTGTTATGATTTGACTAATAAGAAAAAAAAAAATACCCCTCCCTCAGACTTGTTCTTTCAGGTCTTCCAAGGCTGGCCCTCCCTGTACACAAGGCGAGGGGCTGCCCCGGCTCTTCCCAGGTTCTCCTGAGTGCACTGCGTTGCCTGCTCATTCACTGTTCCAGACATAGGAAAGGTTTGTAATCCTGGCAAGATCCATTATCTTCATCTCATTCTCCAGGTCACTGTTAAAGCTTATTGTTAGACTGCTCGGATTTAATTTCTCCAGCAAGTATCACACATCACAGCAGCTGTCGATTTCGCCAGTTATGTACTCCCTATATTTACTCAATTTTCAGCAAAAGCCCTGGGAAGTCTTTTGGCACTCAGTTCCAAATGCATCCATTGTGCTTTGTGAAGCTATTTCTATAGTTTGTTCCAACTTGGAGAAACTACTTCAATCATGGAGTTGCAAGAGTGGAATTAGCAATGGGGTTCTATTTAAGATGGCCTAAAAATGCTGGAAAATGCTATTGCTATTCCTCAATGTTGGATGCTATTCTTATTTTAAACTGGTTTCTATTCATTCTAAATCTTTATTTAATTTTTAGAGTTTGCAAAAATGCTTGCCATTGTCATTGGACCACAGTGAAAATCCCCATTCCCCTCAAGTCTCTTCTAGAACCCGGGCAGCAGGGGATCAATAATCCACTTCAAGCAAGTGTCAGTGGGCTGCAAGAATTCACTCCACCCTCAACAAGTGAGGAGCCCTCTTTGGCACAGTTAGGGGTGGAAGCCACCTTGTCACTCAGGTTTCTCTGATGCACGTGCAGGGAAAGGACACCAGTGCCCTTTTTATATATATATAAAAATCTAGAAATTCAGGCTAAATTCGTTCAATCTAAAACATTTGTTGACATGGCTGAGGGTAAGATGCAATTAATTTTCATATTATTTTGCTGAAGAAATGAATGCAATGTCTGAATTTTTTTGTTGTTTTGTAAAACTGACCCTCTATTGGAGTTTTGATACAGAAAAGCCGATTTTTGCGATTTTTAATTCTTTCTTTCATTTATGTATTTGGTACAGGGTCTCCTTACACAGCTTGGACTCATAGTGGCCTTTTTGTCTTCAGCCTCCCCAGTGCTGGATTACAGGAGTGACCACCAAGCCTAGACTCAGTCGCTAACTCAACGCACCCTGGGAGCAGGTCCAGTGTGGCATTTGGGACTGCAGATCAAATTTTCTGGGTTTATAATGTTTTCTGTTTGTTTTTTATTGCTTGTTTTTCATTTGTAAGTATTTACTGTGATGTACATATTGACCTCTCCAACATCAAGTTGGGGATACCTAATACAAAAAGAAACCCAAGACCCTCTAAGCTTCATTCGTGCTTGGGGTCCCAAGATCCCCGTGGTCCTGCCTTCTCTTCAAATTTAAAACACGTTTATTTTTGTTTTGTACATATTGTAAAAGATTTTCAGGTGTTCTCACAGGCTAAGGTTTTTAAACATGTACCTTATCAGAAGCATCTGTCTTCCCTTTGTTATTTTTTAGTGTTCAAGGTATATGAGCAATGAAAAAAAGAATTACAGGCCCTGGATAACATCTTCATTTGGAAAAGAGCAACATTTCCATTTGGTATTAGGCTAGGCTAGATTATCAACCAGAAGTGTTAGTTTACTTGTATCCAATCTGGTTTAGGCTATCTCAGAGCTTTGTTGATGACTAACCTTCTTTTGATTAGTGATGCCAGTAACACTGGCCTCTGATCATAACGTAAAGCCTTTCACTTTTGAGGCCCTGAGCTTCATGATGTTGGGCATGCAACATAGATGATAATCAGTGACTGTGGCTGAGATAGACTAGACATATTATTTGGACATGATTATTTAATTTTGTCACATAGAATGTAACACAGCCTCCAAGAGTCTCACTTTCCTTATTATCTAAAACCAGATAAAGATATGCACTATAGATAACTTTAAAATATTAAATAGTATATAACTTTAAAATATTAAATGCATATAATTTAGAAGTAGGTCTTAGAAAGAATACATTATCATTGGCAGGGAAAGCACATTTTTATTCAGTGTGTTTGGTCACCTGATATGTAGTTCATTCTTAATGTTTTTAATCCTCATTTTATTTTATTTTATTTTATTTTGTATTTTAGGAAAGGTCTACAGGGAGTTCAAGGTCTCACTACTAGATCAGACTTGCAGGAATCCACCTGTTTACMGCCTCCCAAGAGCTGGGATTACAGGCATGTGCCACCATGCCCAGTCTCAATCACTTCTCAGTGCTCCCCGGCTGCGTGGCTGGCACAGCAGGCCCAGGGTTCTAAGCCCCGGCCACTATACCTGCTTGCAGGCTCTTTAATCCACTGAGCTATTTGGCCAGCCCATTCCTCACTTTAAAACAACCTTTAAAATTAAATTATTTCTGTATTTGTCATAGTTCATCTAAATTATCATCAGTTACTTTGAAGAAATATCTATATTTTCAGTAGGTATTTCACTTTGAACTATACATTTATTTTATAGTAGTAAAAGTTTCAATTATAAAAGATAAATTTCATAGATTGTATGATATATTTCTCTTTACAATGAAGCACTGAAATTTTCAGTTTGCTCTGAGCACTTACTCTGACTTTGACAAATATAATATGCTCCTCTTGTCATAGTATTTACTCTTCCTGGTTTAGTTTATATATTATTTTTACACATAATTTTATTGCTGTTATACAAATATATATATATACATATATATATAATATATAACTTAGACTCAAGCTAGAGTACATTTTTAGTTGACCTCTGTGTTATACTGAGTGTTTTAACCTTGGCTCCTGTCCTCTTCAAGGACAGATATTGAGACAGAAAATCTGAGCTGTATTATTGTGCTACATTACTGACCTCCAAATATTTAATACTGAACCTTCATACATTTTTTTAAATTGTACTGAACTAATTCCCTCTTACATACAGTAACCAAGAAGTAAAGATTATCAATTATGCATTTCTAACAAATAATCCCATAATATTTTCAATTAAGTTTCAATATTCTTAATTTTGTTTCTCAAAAACTAAGTTGATAAAGTCATAAATGGTGTGTATGCATATTTGTAGTAATGACATGTAAAATATGTATATTTAGTTTTATCCCTCTGTTTTGAACTATATTTTGTCTTATACTAGTGTTCATTTCTGAGTTATTTATATATATTTTAGATAATAGAAGAAACATTAAGAAATAATTATGCTTAATTTCACTAAAATAATCTTTCTAAAATCAGCTAAAATAGAGACATCTCACTCTTATTTTCAAGATAAACATATATAACTGATATTTTAAATAATTTTTAAAATGTAGTTTACTTAAAATCATCATATTATTAGTATGTGTATATGCCTTGTTTTGGTAGTTTTTACCAAGTAATTAAAACATAATGTAAAAAAACAAAACCCACAAAAAAATGTGACTATAATGAATAACAGTGTTAATAATAAAATTATTTGAAGTCATATAAATTCCCAATCTTTACTTTAAATCCTTTGCCAGATAATGCTCACAGTGAAGTCAAATCTAAGTGTAAGAAAGGCTATAGTGAGTGTTCAAAATAAATATAAATGGCAAGGTTGAAAATATTGGTCGGTATGGCAACAAAAACGCATTTAAAGCAAAATTGTAGAAAGGGTAACACATTTTTATTGTCCTGAGGAGAAGAATCACAACTCAATAAAGAATGATGTCTGCATTAAATTAGATTGCAAAATTTAGTTATAGTGCTTTCTTGTAGAAGTCAAGTTATTTATTCAATGTTATTACTTTTCTGGAGNGAGAGCTAAACCTCTAATGACTGATGGACTCAATTTAATCTGTATAGTATTATCATCAACTAATTGTTTAAAGAAAGGCACTAACAAAATTTTTGTAGACTTGTGATAGAAAAATTTTAACACTCTATTATATGAGTGAATATATGCACTATGTTAGAGGACACCGTATGGATCTTTTAACAATATCTAAAAGGGAAGAGAAAAGACATTTCTCTATACTACCTTGTAAATAAGAGTAAAAGATTTCATGTGCAATCAGAAAAAGGCTCATATTGTGCTGAAAATTTATTTTTAAAGTTTTTAAAAAATTACTTGTTTGTTTGTTTATTTGTTTGTTTACTTGGTCCAGGGCTTGCTATGCAGCTCAGCCTTGTAGTGTTCCCCCTGTCTCAGCAACCTCAGGGCTGGAATTAACAATGTGCACCACCAGGCGGAGCCAGCCTGGCTTACCGTACCAGGAACTGAACCTGGGTCCTTGCTTTTGCCAGGCAGACACTTAGACTACCAACCTATCTCCCAGCCCTCTTGCAAAAATATTAAAATGGAGAATACTTCACAAGTACAAGAATTGCTCTAAAATAAATCTTAATTAATAGAAAAATTTTCTTTTCTCATCAACAAATAAGATCAACTTTACCTAAAGGCAATGGATATAATACTAAGTTATTCAGAAATTGTGTACATTAAGGTGCTACTGGAGTATTTATTCTGCATAATTGTTACATCTGTCCAACCACTCATAGACCATGTAGTATTATTTGTATAAAACTTTCTTAAGTTAATCTCTGCTAATGGTTAAAATAAACTTATTCCTCAATTTGGTAAAAGAGAGCTGGTGATAGCTCAGTTATACTGAAACACCCTGGACTTAGACTCATTGTGAATGTTGCAATTCTGACTTACTTAGATTATCATCTTTTTTACTTGTATAACTCAATTGACTTTGCATGATTTGATGACCTATAAGTAACAGCTCCCATACTTCATTAATTTTCTGTGGTTACATTAAAATACTTGATAACACATTAACTTATAATGCTGTTTGAAATGCAAAGAACAAAGCAAACATCAGGTAGGATAATTATGTTTCAGTGTATATATGCATTTTGTCATTTGTTAAATAGATATTTGCTGTTTTATATGGTAGGTGTGAGTTGATATCTGAAACTACAGACACATGCAGATATTTTTCATATCATTGAAGACCTCACAAACTCAACAATGTTCACATGTAATCCAAAAAATGAATAAAGTTTGAAATATGTTTATTCAAAAAATAACAAGATAATGAGTTCAAGTGTAGGAAAACTGCCTTCTCAATATCTACTGTAAAGGGGTCGCTACATGCCTGGTAATAAGGAGCCCAGAACTCTTGTCAATGAGGCCTAACGGAAGCATTAAGACTACCAGTGACTCTCTTTCTGAAGACTGGGTTTTTATTCTCTGTGTGCTTTCTTCCACCAACACAGACCGTGACATGTGGCTGGTGTCTTTATTTCATCAGGAGATAAACAGTGCTTCTTAACTGAAGAAAGAGACAAGATAATAAAATTAGCTGATAAGGAATAGAAAACAGGAAATAAAATCAATGTATAATTTTGACGCATGTATTTTTATTTACTTGATGACTAAGCATCACTAGTACAATTCACAATTAACAAAATGTGCTATACACTCTCCCAATTCTTCCTATCTGTTGTCACATTTGAGAGAGTGTATTTATGAAATTCTGTTCCATCTTAGCTTGCCCACTGGACTGTAAGTTCCGTGGAGGCAGGAAGCTTGTCTGCTTGTGCCAGCTATTGCAGTTGCAGAGCTTAATTAAGCTGCAAGTCACACGATACCTATTTTGGAAACACCTAATAAATGATCTTTATTGTACACAACAGTGTGCTCCAATTTCTAACCGAGCTGAGGGAGTGTTGTGATGTAGCAGATGCAGTCCTCACCCCACCAAGATTCCACGGGATGTGCTATTTGCCTGCATTCAGATGCAGCAGCTGCAGCTCTGTGTGGCCCATCTCCCTGGCCACAGATGTCTGGTCCACAAAGGGGAAGCTTTAGGGTGCCAGGGAATGAACATTCTCTGAGTTACTCTCCATGTGTGCTGCGGTTGATGGATTGGCTTGGCTTCTACACTCCTTTGGCCTTGGGTTGCTTTACTCACTCTAACAACTTTTCTTTAATTTTGGTTTGTCCAGAAAGGGTATGTACCATGTCTTGGATTGTGTCCCCCCTCTTGGTGCTTGGTGCTATTTTTTTTTCATATCTTAGGTTCTCTTATTAAACTGGCAGGTTTGGGTATACTATGTAAAGCAGTAAGTTGAATACATTGGAAACTTTGTCTCAGTACTAATTTTGGGGAATTTCAAATTAATACAGAAAGTATTAAGGGAATAGGATTGGCCATCATCATATTTTTCTTGTTCAAGTATTTTTGTTGAGCTATTTTGTTAAAATAGCTATTTTCTTAATAGTTCAAGTGGAAATTTTAGGAAGATATCATATATGAATGATGTTTTTATATTAATAGTAGGAAGTTATAATTCATACTTTCTTAGGAAGCATTATATTTCATATATTAGACTAAAAATAATGAGGGTTTTTTATTGCTTTTCTATGAAAACCTAAGTTGTTCCTATTATACACTTATTTTCTTCTCCCTGACCCATCCATTCAGGCATCCATCTATCCAATAAGCTATGCATCCATCCATACATTCAATAATTATTTCTTGGGAAACTAATTCAGGATACCATATGTATTTTCTGTGTAACCTAAAACAGCTTCTTACCAATAGAAAATTAGAAATTTTCTATGTACTAGAGAAAATACAGTTTCTGATTTTCTTTCTGGCCACAAACAAATCAAGTATAATTTGGGTTTAATGGGAATTTACTCATTAGATGTATCATGTACATTCGGAGATTCCGTAGGTATATTTGTTTTTAAAAATTAAAAATTGTCATGGATTACAAAGTATATGCAGGAAAATCTGTCTCCAAAACAATGGGAAAATACAATGTTTGAAACCATAACTATAACTTTTACAAATCAGAAGTTCATCTAGTAATTAAAACAGGCCACAAAGAATTATAAAAATACCTTGTGAATACGTGAACCCTTTCCTCACAGATGCAACCCAATTAGTTTGGCCTTTGCTGGAAAGTGAATATCCTTTTGATGTAATGCTTCTTTATGAATCATATTCTTAACCTCATTTGATTCAATAAAACAAAGATATTTCCATGATAATATATTTAATTGACTAACATGACATTAATAACATTCACATAACAAACTTCTTTGCTAAAATAATGGATAAGTTCGAATAATATTGTGCATAATAAATCCACATAGGTCATTACTGCTAAAGAGTAATGTATGAATTGCATTTCAAATTTCTGTTTGTGTCCATTCAATTCATTTCATTGTGCAGCAGATTATACTTTTAGAATGATTTCAAGTTGGATTTAAGATACAGGCAGCATTTGGTACAATTTATGCTTACAAAATATTAAGTGCTACAGAGCATTTGGAGTAACAAATGGGAATCTTCCAAATATATGCTGCCAAAAGTACCAGATATTTACTTTTGTCTCATGCTTGAAACTAGTTAATTCACTGCATATGTTAAGATTTTTATATCTCTGCACATATCAAAGGACAATTGACCATCCATTGAACCTTACAGCTACATTTTTGTTTCAAATCTTACTGATACTGATTTAATATAATAATGTTAATTCAAATGTATAGATGATTTGAGTACAATCATCTACTGTATATAAATAATGGCAAAAGTGTGTGAATAAATTTCTTAGATGTGGAGTGATGAAACAATGTCACTTACCCAAATAATAAATTCAACATATAACTCAAAGAAGCTTTGATTTTTTAAAATTATAGTATCTCAGAATTTTACATTTAAAATATTTTCTTATACATATGTACTTATTCATAACTAAAATAAGGCCTTTACACTTGAATGCCATGCATTTTTATGAGGAAAAGCTTAGATCTCCCAAAAGCTTGCTTGTGAGTGAAAAAATGGGCAGAAGCGGACTGACACATGTTTCCCGGACCCGTCAAGAAACTCTGCCTGGTACTTCAGAGAGTATGAGATTAAATATATGGGAAATGAAAGGAGGAAGAAATGACTAAGGAAGAATTTGTTACAAGTAAGGAAGCATAAAATGTTACAGGTTGCACACAAAGAATTGAAAACAGGTAATGGTTTTGCTTTCTCAGATGTCAGAATTTGACACAGCTTGTATATTATTACAGCTGTTTTACTTTCTATTGATAATGGTGTCATAGTTCTTGTATTCACTTGGATTTTACCAAGTGTGTTAATACTGGTTTGCCAATATCTGGTTAATCTTGTATTATCAACATTGCTGTGCTTTATTTTTCTCCTTCAAGTTGTATAGGTGAACAAGCTCCCCGAGGAAAGTTGGACACAAATATCCTCATATATAACACTGAAAGATTGAAAAGAAGTAGAAACACTAAATTATAATGAAACCCAATAATGCAGTTTCATTATAATTAAAGAAGGGAGAGAGTCCTTACTAAAAAGAACTCCATAGTAGGATCAGTTTCTCTATTTTAACTGATCTTCAACTCACAGCACAAGAGTAATAGAAACATAAAAATTCAGCACAACAAGATCATACCTAAAAGCTGTAACTGCTCAAAATAAATGATAGGAAAATTCAATGAAGATTGGGTAGTTGACTTGACCAATGTGAATGTCAGAAATTGACAAGGGAGAAGTAGTAGAACCTACAATTCAGAATCAGTAGCTGATAGATGATTCAAAAACAAACCTCAGAAATGAAGAAATAAAGAAAAATTTAGAAAATGCACCAAAATGTATTAAAACTTATTCATTGAAATTATCTCTGAAAACTTTCCAAATCCAAGAAAAGAATTCAATCTTCAAGGTCAAGAAACATGGAGGATTCCAAATAACCATTAACAGAAAAGAACTTCTTTACAATATTTTATAATCCAAATTCCAGGAATTCCACAGGAGACACACTGAATTCAGCTAGAGAAAAACAGCAAGCAATAAGGCAAGCCAATCAGAATAACTGTGCTAATAACTTGCCACAAATCTTATATGCCAGGGGAGCTTTGCACAGATTTTCAACCTCTGAAACAAAATATTTGTCAATGAAGACTTTTATGTTCTGAAAAATTAGCATTTAAAATTGACAGAGAATAACTTCTACAATAGTAAAACCCTAAATAAATGCAGCATTGAAGAAAATATGTAAAGGATTCTGACACAGGGTCAAGAAGACCCCAAGTACCAAAGGGCTGAAAATAAAGGATATATCCAACTAGGAAAGGAGTTAGACAAAAGGAAAGTAAATAATGAACTGACAGGACTCAAAAACTCTTTTAAATTACTGTTAGTGTCAATCATTTCAACTCCTCAATTAAAACACATTGACTAAGAGAAAGACAAAATACTTTGGGATATAGCTCAGAGGTATAAGTGCCTGCCCAACAAAGACAAGGTCCTGAGTTTGATCCTCAATATAGAAAAAGTAAAAAGACAAAAGACAATCATAGTATGTCTAATGTAGAAAAATTTCATTGAAAAGGAAATCTATAGACTTACAGTGAAAGGATAGAAAACAATATGTTATTCAACACAAACCTCCAAACAAGCAGGAATAACTATCTTATTTTGAAACAGAAAATTTAAAACCAAATCTGATCAAAAGATACAAAGATAGTCACTAGGTACTGTTAAAGTAAACAATTCAATAGAAAGAGATAATAGCTATAAATATCTGTGGACCAAATGTCAACATCGAACTTCAGAAAATGGAGACTATTAGATTTTAAAGGTCAGATAAAACAGTCATAGTCAAGGACTGTGATAACCCATTCACATGATTGGACAGGTCAACCAAACAAAAAATAAAAAAGAAACATGAGAGTTAAGCCACACCATTGAACAAATAGATTTAACATATACCTTCACAATGTTTCATCCAACAACAGAATATATATTTTACTCATCATGACATATAACTTCCAGAAATAGACCATTTCTTAGTCCCTAAAACATGCTTAAATACAAAATAATTAAAATAATCCCTAGCATACTATCAGGTTAACAGAATAAAACTAGATATCAACAGCAAAAGAAGCCACAAATGATACACAAATGAATGCATATTGAGTAGTACATTACTGAGTAGTCAGTGAGTCACAGAAGAAATCAGGGAAGAAAAAAAGTGTTCCACAATCAAATTAAAATGAAACTATAACATGCTGAGAGCTATGGAACACAAGGAAAAAAGGTACAAAAGGGAAGTTTATAACTATAAATGCAAACATTAAATGAATACAGTCATCTTAAATGAAAAACCTAATGTATCTCAAGACCCTAAAAAGACAAGAACAATTCTAAGAAGACTCTTAATAGTAGAAAAGAAATTAAAAACATCAGAGAAGAAAATAATTAAATTAATACAATTCATTCAGAATTAATTCATTAAGGAAAAATACACAGGATCAATGAATCCAAGAGTTAGTTCTTTGAAGGGATGGCAAAAGGATCTAGGGATGCTGGAAGACAGGTGGGGAAGAGAAGAAGAAAAAGAGTGAACTTAGAAAAGAGGATTCGATGCAAAGTCCAAGATGATTATGTTTACGGTATGAGAGAGAAAACTAAAACCAAAAATATAGATTTTTTTCAATTTGTCTATAGAGATAAGCTAGTAAAGATATCTTCAAAGGAAAATAACTGCTATAGCTGGGGCTGGGGATATAGCACAGGGGCACAGTGCCTGCCTGGCAAGTACAAGGACCTGAGTTTGATTTCCAATAAAAAAAAAAAGGACCAAGGCAGGTACAGCTGACTAGCTAAGTGTACTGTTCAATTGCATCTACTACAATTGAAATAGTGCATCCTCATGGTGTCAAACACTCTAATAAGGGAAGTGACCATGAGGGATGAAAGTCGAAAATAAAATTTTAGAAAAATAAAAGTGTTGGTCCCCTAAAGTGATTATCTTTTTTTACATACATTGACTTCTTAGCCACTCCGTAGCTGTAGAACAATAATCCTAATTTGCACATAAAAAAACTAAAACTCAGATAATTCAAATTGGTTGCCCCAAATGAATAAAATGTACAGGTTCTAACTACTAACTCCATAATTTTTCCCATCTTTGAGAAGAATTACAGTTACATCTCTCTGTTTAGGAAAATGGAAAATTAATAGTTAAAAGATTTAAAATATTACCAGATGACAATATGCGTATTTCAGCTGAGCAGAATGTTCCTATAATGTGGTAAAATTCAAAATCCTAAGAGTCTGGGTAAATTGGTTTGAAAATTATGTATTTATTGAGCATAGATTCAAACAGATTTTGATATTATCAGGAGCATAGTAAACTATTTGTTGCTGAATGCACAGCTTACAGCAAAGCTTGAGGCTATATCAAGTTCTTTGTCTCGTGGTTATACCCTAGAAGCATACCCATTATGATGGTTTGGTACAGAGTACAGGAATATTGTGGTTAAAATGCTTCCCCCAAAGTTAATTTGTTGGAAACATAATACTCAGTTAAAGTTTAAGCAGGACCTCAAAGAGCTGATTATATTATGAGATACTGTCCTCATGTTTTACTTAACTTCATTATCATGGAAATGGTTTCCTTATGGAAGGATTACGTTTGTCCTACTCACCTCTCTCTTGTTCACTGAGTCCTTCTGGCATACCAAAATTCAGCAATAGTGCACTCAGTATATGTTGCCTCTTGGTTTTGGATTGGCTTCCTGAGCAAGGAACCAAATATATCGTTGTGTTCATTACAAATTCCCAGCTTGTGGTACACTGAAATAGCAGGAGAAAACTGATTCATGAAGGAAGGCTTCATCCCACCATGTTCCAGAGGCAGGCAGAGAGGACAGGCATGGCTGTCCACGGCTTCTGCATAGAAAGCTGAGGTCCCATCTGGATGAACCGGTTCCCAACACATCGTCACAAGAAGGATCTCAAGGTAACTCTTAGCCAAGTAAATCTGGCTAGAATTGTTTTCAAAAATGTAAATCAGGAGTAAGCTTTCTTTTATGGAAAAGCTAACAAAGAAAATTCTCATTTATGTAAAAATCAAACAGCAACAGAATGAAGAAAAGGCAGCGTAGCCAAGTCTTCTGGTTGTAGCCCACCCAGAACAGACTCACAAAAGATCCCAGGTTCTTATGAATTATGAATGAAACTTGCTTACAATGCAAACAATGACAGAGTTCAGTTTACACAACTATGTCAAAGTATTGTCTTTACTGTTAAATTGCACTGTTTTTCCTAATTCTGTATAAAATAGATACTATTGTGACCAAAAATACGGTAATCACATTTCAAATGTAATTTGAATGATATGTCTTCTACAACAATCATAATATTTTCAGTTTCTATCACTACAAGACAATATATTTTTTTCCAAATTTACTTTTTTCTATCATTGCATTTTGGAAAACCAAGCATTTTGAAGAGGTGGCGTATATCACTTTCTCATTATTGGGATGTACGCCTCACATAAACATTTAGGGAAGAGTTTTATTTGGTCTATAGTTTCATGGAGTTCAGTCCCTGCTTAGAAAGCTCTAAGGCAGAAGCATCCTGGCATGGCTCAACAAAGTGACTCATTACGTGGTGGTCAGGCAGCAGAGCAGGGAGGAGAGTATCTGTATGCGTTACCTACCTCCAGCGAGGCCGCCCCTCCTCACAATGCACTGTGCTGTGGATGTCAGGGGTTAATCCACACTGCCCTGATGATCCAGTTACCTCTCTAGGAGTTTCTTCATCCTTGCAAGTTCACAATTAACTATCCACGAAGATGTAATAAATCTAAACATGGAAATGTTTTTCATCTTTTATCTTGACCAGAATCCAAAAGATCATTATTAAAATGCCTCTGAGCATGGAAGGAATATGAAAACTTTCTGTGTTTCCAAGAAGCTAGGGAAGACGGACAGCGATTATATCTTCAGGGAATGGATCAATGTAGAAAATAAATCACTAGACCTCTCAACAGGCTGATGTTGTTTCTTTAAATTGACAAGCTCAAGCACAACTTCTCAAAAGCACCTGTGACATACATTCAATGTGACAGGGTTTTACTCCATGAATATGAGTTCTAAAACTGCCATGAAAATTGTTTTTGTAAACCCAGTACAAGAAGAAACATGACAATAAATTCTCAGTTGTTATCTCATAGTTTCTAAAAGTTCAGAAGATACTAAAATATTTTGTTTGCTCTTGAACTGAAAACTTTTATGTTATTTTAAAATTTTACAAAGTACAGATCATATTATCACTTCTTTCTTAAAGCGTATTGCATTCAGTAAACATAAATTAGGATCTCCTTACATAAATTCTTAAAGCAGAAATAAGTTGAAGTTCAATGGGTGAGACAAAAGCTAAATAGTTTGAACATAAATAAAGGTGGCAAAAAAAAAAATAGTGTTTAAACTATATCCTTAGCTTACCTGAAGACAAGCTTCAGGGTCTTTAAGATCTCCTTATCTACAAAGTAAATGGTGGAATATACTGGTTAAAAATGATGTACTCCTAAATTTAGTAATAGTTTTTTGAAAATTGCTTCTAATCAATAAATGTATACTTTAGTATTTCATAGGAAAGCCTCTTCATAGTTCACGTTATAACTTTAAAATTAGTTTAAAGAAATTTATGTTATTTAATCAAAACCCTTCTGTGTGAAATTTTACTCAGACACAAAAAATCGAAGTTGTCAATACTTGTTAAAATTCTATCCATCCAACAGTGATAAGTAAATGTAAGAACGTGTATTTTGGCCCACAGTGAAGATATCCAAACATTACAAGACTTCTCAGGTTTTATGAAAGCAGACAGATAAGGCACTCTCAAAGCACTAACAGGGCATAATTCACTATGCCTCATTTGCACGGAAAAAAAAAACAGAACTTGGAGATCCATGGCCATGTAAATACACACACCAAATATTTCAGTCCAGAGATAAATTGGAGACAGGATTCCTGCTTTGATGCCAGTATATGCTCTTATAATGAGTATAATATTAATTTCAAAGCATATTTGTTTTCCAGATTTCAAATTCAACCTATTATAAAGAGCTGGCAACTAATGATTTGAAAAAAATATATTCATTTAGTCTGTGTTATGTTCAAATCATCATTCATAATCAACACCAGCCCCAAATTTTCCAGAGAATAAATAAGATACCTAAACATAATTTCATCTCATCATATTAAAAACAGGTCTATATTATTGATTTTACATAGTCAGAGCAAAATAAATTGAAATACTAGAAAGCTCATACTAAGAAATTCCACTGAGTAACACAATCATAAATGTTTGCTAAATACCTTATGTGAAATTTATAATAGAATCTGGTAACACTAAAAGTCCTGTCCAACTCCTTTGTAGCCTTAAAGAGCTACGTTTCCGTGTTTGATTAGCAAATAATATGCATTT
The DNA here is from genome assembly GCA_002564285.1 of Tympanoctomys barrerae. NCBI lineage: Eukaryota > Metazoa > Chordata > Mammalia > Rodentia > Octodontidae > Tympanoctomys > Tympanoctomys barrerae. The sequence goes on from NDGN011444697.1 coordinate 14,646, forward strand.
TTCAGAAGGTGAAATGAGCAAGCCAGGTGAAGCTGATGTTTCTCTGAGGAGCCTGCGCAGGCAGACTATCAAATTCTATATTCAGCACACAGATGTGGCTTCAGTAGGTTCTTAATCTCTCCTAGGAAGGAAAAAGTTCACTAAAACCATGGCTTACCTTTAACAATCCAAATATTTTATTTTAGAACTTTCATAAATTTCTCATCTTTGCACTGCAGATCCCCATCACCACCTATATTCCTCCAAACCCAGGCCTTCCAAAAGAAGTTAATTATTTGTGACTGGAGAGTGTCTCTGATAATAAACAATGTCACATCATAATGACATCTCCCATCTCCCGCTTTAAAGTGTTGCTTTTTTTCATGCTTTTGCATATATCCACTGAAGCCCACCAGAAGGGAAAGCACCTCCTCCAAGATAATCTCTAATGAGCCCTTCCTCACTGAGATCCTTTCCCCTTGATTGTAGACTGGATTTATTAATACATTTCTAGTGAATGGAATATATCTTCTTGGGATACTCCTACTCGATTAAGTTACACAAAGTCTATGCATTACCTCCTAGTGCTTTTCCTCTCATACACAAATTTTCTTTAAGGGAAGCCAACTGATGTATTTGAATGGGCAGAGAGATTATTGGGAAAGTACTTACAGTGGATTATGGCCAAGACCTAGAGTAGAAAGAAGGCCCTCAGGCCAACAGTTGAAAAGCAGTAAGTTTGAAAAATATGTAGTTGAGACTGGGCAGTAGGTCTTCTCTCACCAAGGAGTTTTTGGACTGCAGGCCTGGTTGTAAGTTTGGCCACCCCACCCATAGAACTTGAGCCAGTGAGTTTAAGCTGAGCTTCGCCTACATTGCTAATACATAGCAAATATGCGACAATAGATAATTATAAGACAACTGACTTTTGCTGCAGATTTCTTTTAGCATAGTATGTTATATAGAAAGAAATAACTGATACAAGTTGCCTGTAGATGTTAGCTTTCCTTTTCCTAATGAGGACATAAACTTGTGAAGCTCCTGAGATACGCACAGCCTGTGGGTTCAACAATTACTTTTTTTCTTTTTTAAAATTCATTTTAATGAGAAAAAAATATAAAATAGCAATGAACAGGTTAGTAGGACAGTTATAATAATTAATGCACTGCACATTATTGTTTTCATAGTAGTCATTCAGAGGACAAGACGCAGACATATCTTGTCTAAACAATGTCAATACAAAACTTTGTTCTCAATGAGTTAAGAGAAAGTAGCTGTATATCTATCCTATCTTGTGTGTGTATGTATATATATATATATATATAATATATAGTATATTATATATATTATATATATTATATATATTATATATATATTCTTTATTAAAATGGGGATACATTGGCAGCCACTGAAGCTAGGAAACTGAGCGAAGTGTGTGTAGGCAGGACGAGACCTCAATGCCTACAGCAAACAAGCTACCTCAGTCCTGAGATAAACATCCTGCTAGGTTAAAGTTAGCTATTAGTTGCTAGGCAACCTTATGCCACATGTTACTAACTTTGCGAAACTATAAATAAAAGATGTTTTGCTGTGGAAAAAAAAAGAAAGAAAGAACAATTTTAAATATATTTAACATTGATGGATTCGGAGCAAGCAAATATATAAGAAATGTGAAATCAAAACTACTGACATCAATACCATGATGTCATATTTTCTCTATATAACTAATAAACGCCTCAATGTTTGATTCATTTTAATTTGAATTTATTTTAAATTTTGATTTTAAATGTTAATTTTTTGAAAAGATATTTTTCTTTGTTTTTTTAAATTTTAAAGTTAGAATAACTTTACAGTAAATTCCAAATACTATTCTTGCAATGTGCTTAAAAGAAGAAAAAATGTCCAACTCCAAACAATTAATTAAAATAATATGTACCAAGTAAAATAGTTTGCTGTATTATCTCAAAATAAAAGCAAACAGGTAGAATGTCCTAAATGCCATAAAGTTTTTATATCATATTAAGAACTCATTATACCTATGTGAGAAATAAGAGACTGATTGATTAAAATGACCAATAAAGAAAAATAATAAAAATAAAGCTACTTTCTCACTGCTTTTGATTGTTCTTAAAATGCTAATAAAATATGTCCAATGGTTTTACTAATCCAGATTTGATTTACAGCTACAGCAGACAGCCTTGAATGACTCAGCCAGGTAAAAAAATCATCAGACCAAACACACAAAAGTAAATGGACATTTAAAGGAGAAAAGAGTTTGTTCCTTAAATGCGGCCATTGAAGAGGGCCAGCATGTTCTGCAGCCTGGAAGCCAACTTAGCAGGTCCACCTGTGGGAGAGAGGAGCGGAGGGCAGCCACCGCTGAGGAAGTCCACTCGTTCTCACGTATCCATGTGCAATGGGTTCTGGGCAACGTCTATTTTGGGTCTTACGAGCATGAATCTTACTCCACAGTGTAGAGGGCATAAAATGCCAAATTCCATCGTTTCATTTAGCCTGATAAAACTTCGTTTTGAACGATAATTTTAAATTCTTACAGAAAAAATCAATTCTACTATCAGAGCTCCTTTGCATCCCTGGGGCCTTGCAATGTTTCCGAAGGTATTGATAACTGCAGTGGGGCCAGTCAAGCACAAGAGCATTGACGGATCTTGTTAATCCTGAGGCCCCCTTTCTACAGATAAGTTGTAACCATTCTCCTCAAAGTCTTGCTACCTCTTTAAGTTATGAAAACACACACAGCAAGCTCTGAGTCAGTCATACCAACAAACCCATATGATCTCAATAATCTCTCAGAATAAGAGATAAAGTAGATAACTGTATTCCCTCCTGATATTTCAACATTTTAAAAGCTATATTCCAAATAAGCAATCTTCTAAAGAATAAGAGCTTCAAAAAAAAAAGATTCAGGAAGCTAAAATATCTGTAGAAAAACATTTACACGTTCAAACATCAATAGTTTCTGAAGTATAAAAGTATCAGAGGTAGACTACCATATAGGAATGCAGTATAAAGGTATCAACAGCTACAGTGAAAAGAAAACATGGATGAGCAAAAGAAACATTTAATAAATTTTTACTATCAGACCGTAAGTGTGATGGAATGAGAAAGATAAAACAGACACCAATAAATCTTATCTACTTATCGAATTTTAAATATATATAGAATGCTAATGAAACATTTGAAGTTTTTAAAAATAGATAAAAAGTCTTACAGAAGATGTCTAGCAAGACAGCTCAGCATATTAAGCACCTGCTTAGACAAGCGCAGGGGCCAGTGTTTGATCCCTGGCACCACGTGCCACACCGGGGCTGTCCTCCAGGCACGCTGAGCCGGCCATCAAGACCAGGCATGGTGGTGCATACCTGTGACTACAGCACAGGGGAGGCTAAAAACAGGAGGATCACTAGGAGTGAAACCCTGTACCAAGTACATTTTATTAAAAAAAAAAGTCTTACTGAAGAATAATGAAAATCTTCAGAAAAGGAATCGTCTTGGGCACTGAAGAGTAGGTAGATCATTTGAAATTAAATATTAAAAACCATAAGTAGCTAAAAAAGGAAAGAGGCACAAAATTATGTGAAGTTCATTTGAAAAGTGTATGCGAGATGTTTATTTCAATAAGAGAATTGTTGTGATGCTTTCTATTTGTCTTAGTATGAGATCCCTGGAAAATAAATTCTGAAAAAAAATTACAAATATATATAATTTATGCTGGGCCTTATGGCACATGCCCGTAATCCCAGCATTCAGGAGGATGAGGAAGGAGGGTCACTGATTTTAATACTATCCTGAACTGCATAGTGAGACCTTGTCTCAAAAAATTACATTACTATATACATATATATACATTATAATTACATTACTATATACATATACTATATACTATATAATTACATTACTATATACATATACTATATAATACTATATAATTACATTACTATATACATATACTATATACTATATACTATATACATATATATATAGTCAACTTGTTAAAATTCATTAAATGTTTCTTTTGCTCATTCATGTTTTCTTTTCACTGTAGCTTTTGCTACTTTTCTACCACATTCCTATAGGATAGTCTGACTCTGGTAATATATATATATATATATATATATATATATATATATGAACACAAATCTAAAGCTGCCTCATTGATTAAAAAGGTAAAAAGACAAACAAGGAGAGCAATCATGGAGGTGCATACTGAACTAGCTTCCATTTTTTATCTTGTATAATTTATTACTCAGCTTCTCAGAAATTTTTTCAGGGCAGCTGTATTAATTTCTGGAAATTCTGCATGAAAGAAAGAGAAATCATTTATCTTCTGCTTCCTGTATGCTGTTGATGAAAGACCTGTCCCATGATACATGAACCTCTCCGCTCTTCTGTGTGCGCATACCTGAGCACAGTATACCCTGTGAGTCTGCTGGAGTGGATCCTTGCATGTGAGGCTGCGGCATAGGCAAGAGACGTGAGCCAGGACAAGCTGGTGGCTGTGCATGCAGGAGATCATTCGCCACCCAGCTGGCATGGCCCAATTGACCAAGTGTCCTAGTGTCAAGAAGGCCTGAGGCGGAGCACAAGAATTGTGGATGACAGCCTGCCTTGCTGGCCCTGCCCCAGGGCACACTGAGATGTGCCTGAGGCGGCGAGGTGGTGCATGCCTGTAATCCCAGTGTTTGGGAGGCTGAAAACAGGAGGGTCACTATGAGTCCGATCTGTGTAGTGAGGGTATACAGCATATCCCCTGTATACCCTGTGCTAAAATACATTAAAAAAAAATTATTAATGAAGTAAACATGGTGACACTAGACAGTCACTATATTTTCTCCCTATATTCAGGACCTGTTCTATAATAAAAGTCTCTGCATAAAAGTCCCTGTTTTTTGTGAAGAATTTATATCTTCGCTATTTTCCTGAGAAGTTAAACACAGATCCATTTGGATTCAATCCTTTCAATAAGATATGGTTCCCACTACTGTAGCCAGCCCAAAATAAACAAATTGTTTGCCATCATTTCCCTCAACTATCCATCTTGGAAATCCTTTTCCTTTGTTCAGCAGCACGCTTGGTCTGGGCTCCTTTCCTGGTATGCCAAACCAAACCGGGATATTGGCCTTTATTTTCTCTATTACAATTGCCCATGTATTATCATCACAAGATTTGTATTGACTTACGGTTGCCATGTTATTTACCTGCTATCGTTTACTCTTTTTTCTCCTGGTTTTAATTGCTTGCCCTATTTAGTTGGTTGCTTCTGATTGCATTCGTGGAGTTCTGATCGTTTTGTTCCCAGTCTAGAATATCTTTCAGTAGCCTGTGAAGGGTTGGCTTTGCCATCACGAAATTCTTTAGCTGTTCTTTGTCATGAAAAGTATTTCACTTCTCCATCAAACTTGAAAGAGAGTTTTGCGAGGTATAGTAGTCTGGGCTGGAATTTGTTTTCATAGAGGACC